>BMAC01000779.1:409487-473153 GCA_014905375.1 Phtheirospermum japonicum
CTTAGAGTCAAAGGCCGGTGCCCATGGGCCTAACCCATCCGGAGCCTGAAAGTTCTAGAAACTGAGCCATCCGGTCTGACCGAGGTCAAAGCCCAGCGGAGGCGTCCCTATATAAGATGTTTCCTTGTATATTATTTTCCCTTATTTATTAGGTCGGTTTTAGGATACTAAGCGCGGCTTTTCCGCTCATGTTTGTGGGCCGAGTTTTAAGGTTTTTATGTATCATAGTTCAATTAGGTAAGTAAGTAGCTTGGAGGAGGGGAAACCCTAACCCCTGCGTAGTAGGTGTTAGTATAAATAGGCCTTTTATCTTACTATATTATTATCAATGAGTTTATATAATTTTTATTCTCCAACGTGCTCTTCTTCATTCTAACTCTTTTCCTTCTTATTTTTCATATTGTATTTCCATCACGTAAGCTTGTCGAGATGCTACGAGTCTCTTCTGATCGAAGCAAGTCGGCCAGCTCCAGCCGCCACATGCTACTTCTTCTTCCATGTCCCGAGTCAAGGGGCAGACCCGTGAACAAGGTGGTATCGGATCCACCACCATGACGGACCAATCTGATAAATCCACGAATAATCAATAGGAAGTGTTAGAAGACAAGACGAAAGGTGAGGTGAGACTCATTCTGGGAGACGAAGGTGGGAGATCCATGCGCGACACAACATTTTATCGTGGCTATGACTAAACCATGTCCGAGGAAACGAAGCTGTGGGATTAGGCGGAAGAATCAAAGAATGTATCGTGACGTCAACATTCTTGGCATAGAATCCACCGCCATTATTTTTTATGGCGGTTCTTAAACTGCCTTAAAGAGCATCACTTTCTACGGCGGTTCAAAAACAACCGCCGTAAAAAGCATCACTCTCTACGGCAGTTCAAGAACAACCACCGTAAATAACTACGGTAGTGGACTTAACGGCGGTTCAAGAACAACCGCCGTAAAAAGCCTCAAAAAACTGTCGTTAAATCTCCTGTCTGCAGTAGTGTAAGTACTATTATACCAGCTATGCGTTGAGGTTGGGCTTCCTGATTTTGGGATTTTTGATGGGCTAATGTATGTTATTTTATGGGGTCCCGGTGGACTGAATACTAATATAGTAATTCAGCGAGATTTCTATTACTTATGAGAATTTAGCGTACAGGAGGAATCCTAATTCTGAGTCGGTCGTGCTTTTTATGGTAGGAGAGGGAAACCCTAGATCGAGAATACTTCTCTTATCTATATAAGGAGGACTCAGGCCTAATTCTCTCTCTCTAAGTTGATTTTCACATCCTATATTTTGAGATCTCATCTCTCACTTAAAAGCTCTCGCCTCTTTCTCATGCACTCTCTAACTTAAGCATCGGAGGGCCTACGACGGGACCGTCCACCGCCTTGGCTGAGTTCTTTTTTGCAGAATCTAACAGGTCATCAGGAGTCCTTTGGAGATCAATTAGGTCGTTGCACGGGTATTTGAAGCTATTCATGTCTGATCACATATATAAGGTTAGTACTCCCTATTCTTGAGGCACCAACCATTTTGCCATTTTGGTAGCATCAAGTGGCGCCGTCTGTGGGAAAGAGGGACATCGAGTCCTTGAGCAAAAGACATGAGACTTTTCACAAACATAATATGAAAGAAAGAAGTATACTACCTTGAAACATAAGTACTGAGTTAGAAACGAGAAAGATAAGAGGGATGAACCAAAAGTCTAATGTTAGTACCAATAATATCATTCGGCCCTGGTGAACGCCATGACCTACAATTGGAACATAATGATGCGTCAGTAATTGAAGCTAAAATAGCAGAGTATGAGGGTTGAAGGGTGTTTGTTGACAATGGAAGCTCAGTCGACATTATATACCTGGAGTTTCTAAAACAAATAGAGTTGAAGACTGAGGTACGATCGGTGGATATTACGATTTATGTTTCTAATGGTATGCAAGTCATCACTAAAGGCGAGCTAACACTCTCGGTGGTTTTGGGAAAAGCGGAACTAAGAGTAAGAAAGGAAGTAAAATTCTTAATTGTCAAGGGGAACTCACCGTACAACGCTATATTGGGGTGACCTACCCTCAACACATTTCAGGCGATCACCTCTACTTACCATATGAGTATTAAGTATCCGACAGTAGATAAGGTAGGAGAAGTAGTATCAGAACAACAGGTCACTAGAATGGCTACAGATGACAGTCGAGAAAGGCATGAATGAAAGCAAGCGAGAGAGAACGAGAGATATACGAGAACAAATGATCATCTCAAAAAAGGTGAAGGAAGAGGATAATTTTTTTCGACCTCACAAAGAACTCATAGAAATATCACTACAAGAAGGCAGGTCGGAGTGCACCACCAAGATAGGCACCCAACTTATGGAAACTATAAGAGACGAGTTGATAACGTTATTAAGAGAGTTTCGTGACATTTTCGTCTGTGGAGAGGGAGAGCTAACAGGGGTATCCCCTAAGGTCGCACAACACCATTTGAATGCTGATCTAGAAGTACGGTCTTTTCGACAGAAAAGGAGACATTTTGTGGCAGAGCTTAACAAGGTAATCGAGGAGGAGGTACATAAATTATTAAAAGCAGGACACATCCGGGTAATTCAATTTCCAGACTACATATCCAATGTTGTGATGGTACCGAAACCCGAACAGAAGTGGAGGATGTGCGTAGACTTTTGCTACTTAAACAAAGCATGCCCAAAAGATCACTATCCACTGCCACGCATTGATCAATTGGTGGACTCGACCTCCGGTTGTGAGCTGTTAAGCATGATAGATGCTTCACAAGGTTACCACTTAATTCCCTTGGCGAAAGAAGACCAACTCAAGGTAACTTTTGTTACCTCTACAGGTACTTACTGCTTTGTCTCTATGCCGTTTGGATTGAAGAATGCTGGTGCGACCTATCAAAGGCTAGTGGATAAGATGTTTGAAGACTTGCTGGGGTCCACTATGGAAGTTTATGTGGATGATATACTGGTAAAGAGCAAATAGGAGAACTCACATGTGGAAGATTTGTGAAAAGCCTTTGTTATACTAAGGTAATACTGGATGAAACTCAATTTGAAGAAGTGTTCTTTTGGTGTGCGATCTGGGAAATTCTTGGGGTATATGGTGGCAGAGTGAGGTATTGAAGTAAACCCGAATAAAGTACGAGCTGTTATGGAGATGCCACATCATCAATTGATGTGCGATGTATAGGTATGAATAAGTCAGATTGCAGGTCTCAGTCGCTTTATTTCTAGGTCGGCGGAGAAGGGTGTGCCCTTTTTCAGGGCACTCAAAAAAGGGTCCAAGTTTTAATAGACAAATGAGGCTGCAGAAGCTTTTGACAAGCTTAAAGAGTACTTGGCGAGATGTCGTTGTTGAACAAACCAATTCCAGGCGTGAATTTAATTTTGTACATATATGTTGAAGAGGTTGCAGTGAGTTCAGTCCTCATCAGGGAGGATGCATGCATGCATAAGCCCATTTACTACATTAGCATGATGGTGAGAGGGCCCGAGTTGAACTACTAAGAATTGAAGAAAGGTGGATTTCAACTAATCTATACATCAAGGAAGCTTCAGCCTTATTTCTTAGGCCACAAAGTTAAGTGATAGGCGAGAAATTGTATGATATTTAATGGTTTAATTTCTATATTTTTATGTGCTTAATATTCTTATATATATTTATTACTCGCATATTTATTATTATGAGTATTCGAGCACCGATTGTGTATTTCTTTCTTATTTTGTAGTAATTAGGTGCTAAATTGGTGCATTGAAGATTGGAGGGTGATGCACAAGAGCTGTACGTGAAGTTGAGAGAAAAATACGAGTGAATCGGCGAAGAAAACGAAGAATCGAGAAGTTGTGCCCGGTGTCTTGTGTCGCTGCCGAAGGTGGATAGCATCGCCCGATGCTGCTGCCGAGAGTTGGTCTCTGTATGAGTTGATAGAGAGCGTCGGTTGACGCTCATGCCGACACAACTCTCTGTGAGCGTCGTTTAAATGGGTGTCGGACGACCCAGGCGTGCCAGTACGCCGATGCTGCCGAGGATGACTAGCGTCGGTCGACGCCTGTCGACGCCGACGCTGCTGAGTTATTTTTGGAAGAAAACTTGCGCGGAAAGAAAGAGGATTCCTTTATAAACCCAACCTAACTCCGTCCCAAATAGACATACAACATATCCTAGGGTTCTAAGGAGTTCCATAGATGTCTCAAGTCATCCCAATTCATCCATACACAAGAGAACTTGAAGATTGAAGATCAAGACTCAAGATTCAAGTTCTATACATCGTTTATCCTATTTTCTCAAGGATCATGTTTGTTTATCTAATTCTTTTCCTTTAGTTTATTAACTCCATGAGTGAGTAAACTTTCTATCTAGTTCTAGGGATGGTGAAACCCTCGTGAAACTATGTTCTAATTAATTTATGCAATATTGTCTTTCATTCTTCATATGCGATTGTTTGTGTTGTTCTGTTTTTAATTCATGATTTCTTAATTCTTAATTAGGCTTGATCACCTAGATTAGGGATTGGTTCTCTATCGCTAGAAATAAGGTTGCTTCTCGTGTAATTGTCGTGATTCCTATTTCGTTGGTAGCAACTGATGATTGTGCATCGTTAAGGATAACAACATAAGTTAAATAAACCGAGCTTATGTGTTTATTACTTAGATTAACCTATTTTCCTGGGTATTAATGTTGTTTTTGGACTAAGTCTAGAGAGCTTATTCTAGGTTATTCAATAATTAGAATCAATTTAAGTGCTTATTTTAATTGAGTAAACGGTAAGAGCAAATTCGAGTATCAGAGCTTATTGTTACTTAGGGTTTTTAGTCGTATATGATGAATAAATTATGATATTGTGGTTGGTTAAATGAGTGAATCGAGGGTGGGAACTGAACTAGAACTAGAGCTTTATTATTATTGAATTCTCCGTAACATTTTACTTGCGTGTTTTATTTGTTTGTTTATTAATTATTTAGTTATTTATTTTGTTATTTAGTTCTATTAGATTAGTTCAAAATTCTTACACCGTTTGTTAGTTAAATAAAATATGAACTATCACAATCTAAGCCACACTCCTCGTGGGATCGACCCTTGCTTGCCGCTGCTACTAGTTAGTAGAGGAAAGTCGAGGTACTTTTATAAATATTATTTTTGATGCTTAATGATGAGCGGTCATTAAGGCACACACCAACCTAACTCTCAAATAGTTCTTAAGTAATCCGAACGTATCAGTACGACTAGTGAAGTGGGCAGTGGAGCTCATCGAGTATGACGTGGTGTGCGAGCCTAGAACGGATATCAAGGCACAAGTGTTGGTGGATTTTTTACAAGAGATGGTGTGCCCCGTTGAGCAGGAAGACGAACAAAAATCATGGTTATTTCATACAGATAGATCTACTATGGTATCGGGAGCCGGGCTAGGTATTGTTTTGACTATCTCATAAGGAGAAAATCTTGATTTTGCAATCAAGCTGGGGTTCAAGGCCTCTAACAATGAAGCAAAATATGAGTCACTGTTACAAGGAATAAACATGGCTAATGACCTAGGAGGAAGGGAGAAATGCATGAAAGAATATCTGAAAAAGCTAAAGGAGGAGGTGATGCAGTTCGAGGAATTTAAGTTAGAAAACTTACCAGCGAGCTAATAACATTTGGGCAGATCAGCTCGCCAAGTTGGCGAGAACATTGGGTACTTATGACATGAGGAAAGTCACCTTAGAGGAGTTAATTCACAGCAGTGTTGATAAATGGAAAGAGGTTATGGAGATTGACACAAAGGAAGATTGGCGAACATCAATTTAGGGGACCCTCGATAAGCTGATCGCAGGAGATACACATTTATCGACTAAGGAATAGGAGGGAACCATGGTTTTATTTGATGAATGGGGAAATGTATGAGAGTTTGCGATTCGGCCCGTATTTGAAGTGTTTGTCAAAGTAGGAAGGGTTTGAAGTCCTACGAGAAATACACGAAGGGTATTGCGGCGACCACGCAAAGAGTAGAGCATTGGTGGGAATAGCATTGCCAGCTGGTTTCTTTTGTCCTGGGATGAAAAGTATGGCCGGCGATCTCGTTATAACCTGTTGGAAATGTCAAATACACACACCCATCATTCATGTGGCCGCGGAGGATATGATGATTATGAGCTCGTCTGGCCCCTTTGCGCAATGGAGAATTGATATTGTAGGTCCTTTCCCAAAGACACCCAGCAACAAACAATACTTGGTAGTCTTTGTGGACTACTTTACGAAGTGGGTGGAGGCCGAGGCTGTGACTGGCATATGTGATCAGGATATCATTGATTTTATTTTTAATAGTATTTTTTGCAGGTACGGCATTCTTCGAGTGCTGGTCTCAGACAATGGAACCCGAATTATGGGTAGATGATCCAAGAATGGTGCAAACAAATGGGGATGAAGCAACAATTTTCCTCTGTGTCACATCCCCAAGCTAACGGACAGGTCGAAGTCACTAACCGTATTATCGTACATGGAATTAAATTGCAACTGGAGAAAGTAGGGGGACTTTGGCATGAAGAGCTCGCATCTATTTTATGGGCTTACCGAATGACCCCGTGAACTACTACAGGCGAATCACCTTTTAGCCTGGTCTATGGTATGGAAGTTATCATCCCGGCAAAAATAGTGGCAGGATCACATAGACTATCAACATTCAATTTGGAGCAAAACGAGCGACTAGCAAGAGGGGATATTGAAAAAGTTAATGAAATACGCTACAAGGCTGCAACACATGTAGAAAGATATAAATAAAGAATTTAGGCGGCCTTTAACAAAAAGGTAAAACGACTATACTTCCATGTCGACGACCTCGTCTAGAAGCGTGCTAATGCAATCAACACCACTAAGAAACTGGATCCAAACTGAATAGGACCATTCAAGGTCATCAATGTATTAGGGGAGCATACGTGCTCGGAGATGCAAATGGAAAAGATTTACCAAGAAGCTGGAATGTGTGACACTTCAAGAAGTACTATGCCTAGCTCTCTGAATGATAGGCTCGTGCTTTACCCAACTCCATCTTTACTTATTACTATCGTGAAGCGGTGACCTCATATGCTTATCGCACTTTTACCCATTATGGGTGGATATTTATCAAATAATGAATAAAGGATTTCTTATTGCATGGAATGCGTTCTATAATATTTTATGAATATATTTGAAATCCCGATGCTTTTATCAGGTCGGCGATGGGAATTATGGATGGGATCTTGTGTGGGAACTGACCGCTCGTCGTTGAAGCGTCAAAAATAATATTTATAAAGTTCCTACACTTTCCTCTACTAACTAGTAGAAGTGTCAAGCAAGGGTCGATCCCACGAGGAGTGTGGATTAATTTGTGATTATTCGTATTTAAATAAAATAACAAAATGGGGGTAGAGATAATAAACTAACTAACGAAAATTAAATAACTAAATAAACAAGAAAACAATTAAAAACAAATAAACGAAACAATTAAGAAAATAAATAAGAAATAATAAAATAACTTTCCAGTCCTAGTTCAGTTTCCACCCTCGTTCAATTCATTCAACCAATTGCAATATAAAATTCACTCATCATATGAAACTAAAAACCCTAAGTAACAATAAGCTCTGTACTCGAATTCACCCTTACCGTTTACTCAATTAAAATAAGCTCTTTAATTGATTATAATTATTGAATAACCTCGAATTAGCTCTCTAGATTCAACCCAACAACAGCATTAATATTTAGGCAAATAGGTTCATCTAAGCAATAAACGCATAAGCTCGGTTTATTCAACCTATGTTGTGTTACCCCTAATGATACGAGACCATTAGTTGCTTCAGAGAAATCAAAACTACGACAATTACACGGGAAGCAGTCCTCTTTCTAGCAATTGATAACCAAATCCCTAATCTAGGTGGCTAATCCAAATCAAGAATCAAGAAATCATGTCATGAATTTAGCAATCATGATATGTAAACAAGATAACACAAACAATTTCATATGAAGAACGAAATAAATACGCATCAATCAATTAAAACATAATCTCACGAGGGTTTCAACATCCCTAGGACTAGATAAAACAACTACTCTCTAATGGAGTTCATAGAGTAATGAAGAAGAAAAATAAATAAGAAGAACATAATTCTAGATAAGAAAGGGATAAGAGAGCTTATATCTTGAATCTTGAGTCTTCAATCTTCAAGCTCTTGATGGATGGTTGAATTGGGTGTGTTGGACTCCTTTTTGGTGTCTTGGAACCCTAGGATTAATGTACAAGATGTTTTTGGTGTTAAAGGGAGGTATTTATAGGTTTAGATGTCTTGGAGGACAAGTTCCCTGGCTAAAATAGGATTTTTGTCCCTTCTATGTCGGTTAAGCACTTTCCATACCGATTTCCTCGCAGAAATAAGACTCCCAGCGCCAGGACAGTGCGCTCGCGTCGATTAACGTCGGTTCCACGTCGACTGACGCGACAGAGAGCTCTGTAGGCAGGTACATCGAACGACATCAGTTCTTGTAGGCAGCAGTCAGCGGCATCGTGCAACTCTCATGCATTCTTCAACTCAATAATTTAGCACCTAATTACTGCAAAATAAGAGAGAAATACACAATTGGTGCTCGACTACTCATAATAATAAATATGCGAGAAATAAATATATATATAAGAATATTAAGCACATAAAAATATAGGAATTAAACCATTAAATAAAGCACAATTTCTCGCCTATCAAATTCCCCCATACTTAAACCTTGCTTGTCCTCAAGCAACATATAGAATTAAAGCACAAAATAAATATAAGATAAGTAAGTCATTCGAATTGATCAAATGAACTCATCCGAACTCTAGACACCATTATGTTTCTAGAAATCGTAAGCGTTTCATGTATTGACTCAAATGATCCCAGCAGTTTGGCAACCCCTTTTCATATACGTCACGTCAATGTACTATGGTGCCACCTCGCTACTCAATGGTTTGGCTCTATCCATTGTTGGTCACGATCAAATATCTCGTCCCCCTATTTATTTATTTATTTTTATTTTTCTTAATTGAGGCCCGCAGCTCCGCACTACCGTTCTTGACTTGATAATGATGATAAGGCGATGGATAGGAGGATCGTCTTGATTTGGTATTTGATTTGTTGAGTTCACCTCCGCCATGTTTGAGATTTTGGTTGAATTGCGCCACTTGAGTATGTGCATGAAATTGTTGAGCTACTAGCATCTTCGTTGGATTTTCGCCCTTAGAATTTGTAAGCGAATTTGCACTTGATACACGGGTAGGCAGCTGTTTCGGCACCTCAATTCTTTTTCTCTTTTTTTTTTTCAATTTTCAATTTTCAACTTACACCATGCCGGTATACCCCAACCGGACTTTATTGACTTCTGTTTCGACTAACGAGATATTTTCACACAACCGCCAACTTCAAGGCCCCACACAACTCATATTGAGTACGGCAATCACAAATACATATCAACAACGCAATAGTCTAGAATTGACGCCCCACAAATGAATCAAAAAAGCACTAACATGCGTACCCTTGACCTCTAAATCAAATGATGACTAAAAATTTAACCGAAACATAATTCATCAAAGCAATTCAAGCGAGTACTTTTAACATTTTAATTCAACTCCCGGAAATTTATTGCAAAAATTTAAAAATATTCAAAAATTCAGCCCATATGCAATATAAACCATTAATTCCCACTCCCCCAAACTTAAACTTTAGCTTGTCCTCAAGCGAACACAAAACAAGAACAAGCAAAAATAAGGGAAGAGTAAGGGAAAAGAAATCACCGGGGTAAACATCGAGGGGGTTCTCGGTTCCAAACGATCTTTTCCGAAAATATGCCCAATCGTCCAAATCAACCAAGATTAGGGGTAAACATCGAGGGGGTTCTCGGTTCCAAACGATCTTTTCCGAAAATATGCCCAATCGTCCAAATCAACCAAGCTTAGTATCCCTTTAACTGCAAAAATAAAAATAAAAATAGAAATAATGTAAACATTGGGTTGCCTCCCAACAAGCGCCTTTTCTTAACGTCGTCGGCTCGACGTGTCACCCCTCAATTCTATGGGGGTTTCGGAGGAGGTCTTATAATAAACGGGATTCCCATAACTTCATCCTCCTCAAATCTCACTCATTTTGAAGTTGGGTGCTTAATCGGATCCTTCCGACTTTGTGGTGGCCTCTTATAGATATTAGCAAGAATAGTCTCATCCGTCACCACGAATGGAAGCTCATCTGTCTCCTCCTTCTCAAAAACTACTTCCTCGTGCGTCTCCTCCGTTGGGTGCTTGACTGGATCCTTCCGATTTTGTGATGGCTTCTCATTAAAATTGGTAAATGCAGTTTCGTCCACCACCTCAAATGGAGGGATCGTAGTCACCACCTTCTCTAAATCTTCACCCCGCACAGGCGTCTCCTCATCCTCCTTCATCACTTAGTACTCGGTCCATGATGGCGTCAACTCTGGCTTTGGCTCATCTTCGATTGGATAAATGATGGAATCATTCGTAGGCTCGACTGCAATAGGAGAAACGATGGAATTAGGAACATCATTGGTAAGCTCAGGCAGACTATGATCAACACGTGTCCGCCTTGTTTCTTCTTCCTCCATCTCGTATTCATCCTCCAACTCAGGCGCTGGAACCTCCGGAGCTTTGAATTCCTCCACATCTTGCGGTATAATGGCACTCACATCCTCCATGTTCACCTCAGATTCAAACAGAGATTGCTCCTCCAACTGCACATCCAACTGCCTTAGGTGGTCTGCCATTTGACTCATTTGAGTTTCTAACTTCTTTATACTGGACCGAATGTCGTGTTGGAACTCCAAGGTCAATTCCATGGCTTTCACCATCTCTACGAGCTCTGGGTACACTTGTTGTGCTTGGGGACGGTTATCATATTGTTCCGAAAAATCTTGTCTCCTTTGAAAATTTGGAGAGTCCCCCCATCTTGGCTCGTAAGGATAAAGGTCATACTCTCGTTGCCGGTTTCGATTTGCTTCAAACCTAGCTCGTAACGTTAGACAATCATCGGTAACATGATCAAATGTATGACACAATCTGCATGGTCGAACCYGAGGGATCTTTTCCATAGTCCGCTTAGTGATCCCAGCYTTAATRCTGTCTTGCTGAAATTCCAAAGTACTAGCCGCCAATGCTTTCACCAAATCCTCTAGTGATGGTCRGGAATTTTGTTCAACRAATGGCTCGGGATAGTATTGTGGATATTGATAATTGAAGCGCGATCCGTCATGCTCAAAAGGTTGTCTCTCCATTCCATACCTAGCGTCATAATCATAAAATTGGTGAGAGTACGCTGCCATTCCAAAATAATATATATATTTTTTTTATTTTTTTTTAAATAATTTCGAAAATAAATACTTCAATTAATTTCGTAAATAATATAATTTTTTTTAATTAAATGAAATTTAAAAACTAAAATTAAAAAATATTAAAATACGTCAAATCACAATTTAAACGCGTCACTCCCCGGCAACGGCGCCAAAATTTGACCGCTCGTCGTTGAAGCGTCAAAAATAATAATAATAATAAAGTTCCTCGACTTTCCTCTACTAACTAGTAGCAGTGGCAAGCAAGGGTCGATCCCACGAGAAGTGTGGATTAATTTGTGATTATTCGTATTTAAATAAAATAACAAAATGGGGGTAGAGATAATAAACTAACGGGAAAAGATTGTAACCATCCTGTACTATACGTGTTTTTTGGGTTTGCATCCTAACGTTTTTTTTTTTGTAATTTAATGCATCCTGTACTTCAAAAAAGTTTGAAAGTGCATCCTCCGACCAATCAACTCGTCCAAACTCGTCGAAACTCACCTAGTCTCCGCGAGTGAGGTTGCATATTTTCAAACCCATATACTTTTTGTGAGTTCCGATGAATTTATTATTTATTTAAAACTAGTTCCGGCATATTCAAAAATTACCGAATTTATTACTAAATAAATAATAAATTTTATTTATTTAATAAAACTAGTTCCGGTAAACATTAGGATAAAATATGGTTTGCATATTTATTTAATAAATTCGAGTTTTTATTTAATAAAACTAGTTTTTTTCTAAATTTTGTATAGTACAGGATACATTAAATTACAAAAAAAATGTTAGGATGCAAACCCAAAAAACGCGTATAGTACAGGATGGTTACAATCTTTTCCCCTAAACTAACTAACGAAAATTAAATAACTAAATAAACAAGAAAACAATTAAAAACAAGTAAACAAAAAAATGAAGAAAATAAATAAGAAATAATGAAATAACTTTCCAGTTCTAGTTCAGTTTCCACCCTCGTTCAATTCATTCAACCAATTGCAATATAAAATTCACTCATCATATGAAACTAAAAACCCTAAGTAACAATAAGCTCTGTTACTCGAATTCACCCTTACCGTTTACTCAATTAAAATAAGCTCTTTAATTGATTATAATTATTGAATAACCTCGAATTAGCTCTCTAGATTCAACCCAACAACAGCATTAATATTTAGGCAAATAGGTTAATCTAAGCAATAAACACATAAGCTCGGTTTATTCAACCTATGTTGTGTTGCCCCTAATGATACGAGACCATTGGTTGCTTCAGAGAAATCAAAACTACGACAATTACACGGGAAGCAGTCCTCTTTCTAGCAATTGATAACCAAATCCCTAATCTAGGTGGCCAATCCAATTCAAGAATCAAGAAATCATGTCATGAATTAAGCAATCATGATATGTAAACAAGATAACACAAACAATTTCATATGAAGAACGAAATAAATACGCATAAACAGTTTCAACATCCCTAGGACTAAATAAAACAACTATTCTCTAATGGATTTCATATAGTAATGAAGAATAAAAATAAATAAGAAGAACATAATTCTAGATAAGAAAGGGATAAGAGAGCTTAGATCTTGAATCTTGAGTATTCAATCTTTAAGCTCTTGATGGATGGTTGAATTGGGTGTTTTGGACTCATTTTTGGTGTCTTGGAACCCTAAGATTAATGTACAAGACGTTTTTGGTGTTAAAGGGAGGTATTTATAGGTTTAGATGTCTTGGGGAACAAGTTCCCTAGCTAAAATAGGATTTCCGCCCCTTCTATGTCGGTTAAGCACTTTCCATACCGGTTTCCTCTCAGAAATAGGACTCCCAGCGCCAGGCCGGTGCGCTCGCGTCGATTAACGTCGGTTCCGCGTCGACTGACGCGACAGAGAGCTCTGTAGGCAGTTACATTGAACGACATCGGTTCTTGTAGGCAGCAGTCAGCGGCACTTTCTATAACGGTTGATCCCAGCGATAACCCATCTAGAAAGTTCAGAATCATTCTTTCTTTGTTTTCTTCTCCCTTTTTGTCTCTCGTTTCCTCGTGAAACTCTCATGCATTCTTCAACTCAACAATTTAGCACCTAATTACTGCTAAATAAGAGAGAAATAAACAATTGGTGCTTGACTACTCATAATAATAAATATGCGAGAAATAAATATATATAAGAATATTAAGCACATAAAAATATAGGAATTAAACCATTAAATAAAGCAAAATTTCTCGCCTGTCAGGAACGTTTTGATTTACATGTTCTCATATGTCCTTGAATATATTTGATTTACATATTGGGGTATTTTGTGAGGAAACATGTTTGACTTGCATGTTTTCTTGCTGACTTTATGTTTGATATATATGTGGTTGATTTGGTCTTATGTGCTATATTTGTTATGTTATGTGTTGGATTTGGTTGGGTCTTATGTGCTCTATATGGCTTATGTGAGTCATCTGGTCTGTTGTAACGTGTTTTGTTTGGTTCTATGTGGAAACATGTGCGATATACATGTTTTCGTGTATCATTGAATATGTTTGGCTTACATATTCTAGGATGAGTTGGAAGGAAATATGTTGGACTTACATATTTTCTTTTGAATATGAACATGTTTGATTTACATGTTACTCAAGCATGTTTGGTTTACATGTTGTTCATTGCGATCTTCATATGTTCGATTCTGATCTCTTCATTTATAACTTGCATATAACATATTAAGGAACCTGGATGACAGGTTATTTTGAGGACTCGGGAGATTGAGTATAATTCTGGTTGTGTCTGGCTTATTCTTATAACGATTCAGCGGCATAACCACTCTCTGGTTTGCATTATTCATGATCGACTAAGGTCTTACTTATTATTCTGGGGTATTTTTCTATAACCATCCTATGGCAGGTTGTATTTTCATTAAAGAGGTCGTGCACAATAAAATTCGAGAACAAAAGGAGAAATGCTATGATAAATTCAAGTCATAATGAAATATCAAGATTGTTCATACATGGCCATACATAATTAGAAAGAAAAAATGTTAAGTTACAAATGTAGTTCGAGAATTAAGCTAGATTACAATCAGACACCAACTCATCCATTGGAGCCTCCAGCTTAGCTCCTAGCCCAGCTCTCAGGATCGTATCACCCTTGTAAGGGATCCACCACTTTGCCTTCGTGGGCTGGCTTCTGTCGCCTTTATGAAATGAGAAATTGGGAAGCTCATCGGTTATACAATCCGTATCCAGCTGAAATAGGATATTGGCTGTTGCAAGTTGGACCTTGATCTGATCTATAGGAAACTTAACCCACTATCGGCCTCCTCATCCCATTTTGCCCAGATAATGAGTTGTGTTCCTATATGTATTCATAAGTTCGATCATATACGCCTCAGTAAACTCCTTACCAACTTCACTCTTCATAAACGTACACCGACCCTCGAGCAATCCTTCTTCTGATCCTTCTTCTCTCCCTTCTACTTTCCCCCCAGCGACCCCTTGTCGACGAGCTATGTTGGCTACTTCGTGCACTTGCCTCTCTTTTTCTTGCAGTAGCTCTTGTACTTTTAGAAGCCGATTTTCTAGGGTCACCACCTGACTCTTGGAAATGTTCAGCTCTTCTTCTCAAGCTGTCAACTTGAGGCGAGCTTCGTCAAGCTCTCCTTGGGTTAGGGATAGTTACTGCGTTTACTTTTCTGCCTGGGCTGTGAGCTCGTCGCAGGTTTTTTGTAATTCACCTTCAGGGGTCGCAGCCAATAGCTGGCTGGATAGAGTGGTTAACAGAGGTTATAGCTGCACCAAAAGTAACAGAAGGGTGTTGAGAGTTAATGTGTTGTGTTGGGAGTATTGGAGTAAATCATTCTTGATGCTAAATTACCTGGGTTATTACTCGCTTTCCAAGGAGGGATTCAATCTTATCAGCGTTGTCGCATTAGGCGAGATCTTTTTCCAGATTTTGGGGATTTGAAGCAGAAGTAGTAGGTTTCTTGTGGAGACGCCGACGTTTAGGAATTGGATGGATATGAGTCATGGTGATGTCTACTCTTTTACCTTTGCCTTTGCTTATAGAGGTGCGCAATGGCATTTAGTCATCAGAGTCCGTGAACTTGACTGGATTGTTTCTTGCAGCTAGTGTGAGCTCCACTTCTTCGTCAATATTCACAGTGAGAGCTTGCGTCACCGATGTCACTGCTGGGTTTGAATCTGGTTGGATGGTTTCTTTGCCCTCCGAGCTCAATGATAGACAACTATCAATGATATCATCTGCATAAATAAGGGAATGAATTAGTTATTTTATTGCGAAGGTGAAGTTGAATGAATTTTTGATAAGGTGGGAACCTATCAAACTCAGATCTGGTCAAATCCTTAGGTCGCGAGTAGAGACCTACAAATGAAAGAATTCGCTCTGAATCTATGACCCTCAACACGTCGCAGGGATGTTTGCTCCATTCCAAGATCATATCAAAGTATTTTTGGTAGAGAACAGGTTGTTTTTAGGAGAAGGTGGTGTATCTTGTTTGGGAGTCAAATTTTGACATTCGGTGAGAAATGGCCAGGTTTCTGTATTATGAACAAAAAATAATTTAGCTCGCCATTCAGGAACTTTTGATGAGGGATTTATTAAGAAGCGCTTCTTATGGCGTGAGAAGAGGTAGAAAGAACTTTTCTGATATTTTACAAGAAAGCAAAAATGGAAAAACCCTGGGTCGGGCTGTACATCATAGTATTCACACAAAATTACGTATCCAGCTAAGAACCTAATTTTGTTGGGGGTCATTGAAGTAGGGGGACTTTATACTTGTTTGAAATGGCAACTATAAACCAGTGGGGTGGGAACCTAAATCCTGCTTTGAGAAGTTCGTCGAATATTGTGATATGATTTGCAGGGGTGATTTGGGTTCGTTTGTAGAATATTGGGACGAACCATTTCATCAGTTTCAGGGAGATTAAGAGCTTCTATAAACCCTTCGAGGTTATTTCAATCTGGGAGTACCCAGTGGTTTTGCACAGCTACTCTGGTAGCTCACAGGAGTTCAGGTAGGTCGGCGTGAGCCGAGGTTGGCACTATGGTTACTGGGTTATCAAGAAGATATTCGGGTTCAAAAGTTGAAGGCATCAAGTTCTATTATGGGGATGCCCTGGGGTATGTTCTCGGTCAAGGCTCAGGTTTGAGCCTCAAGTTCAGTCAAGGGTATGTCCCCTTCCGGTTCATCTATTAGACCGAGTCGGGGTACAGGTTTGGGTATGGGTGTGTTTCTTTTTTTGCTACGTCGCTTAAGGGGGATTTCTATGGAATCTGTATCGGAAGCTATGTTTGGGTTTGAAGGATTAAGGTTCTGGGGAACGGAAGAAGATGGATCTCTATTCATCATTAATCGATCACTGGGGTGGGGAAGAAACTGAAAATTTCCACTCAGTAACACATCCATTTACAGTAAAATTGGAGAAATTATTGCTAAGACAAGAGGTTAGGGGGACTTACTCATCATCTTGATCAGTCGATTTGGTGCAAATTGATGGTTCGGGATTTTCACAGAAATTTGTAAGTGTTGTGCAGAAGAAATAGTGTATTTTGCTCTGATTTTGTGTAAATGAGGTTCAGTGAAGGAGAAGGAGCTTTTTGTGTATTGGGCGGCATAAAAATTGAAAAGACAAAAGGTTTTTTCGATAGGCGGGAAGTTGGCAGGGTTTTATTGTGGGCCTTTTATTTTTGGGCCCACAGGATTAAATATATTATGAGGTAATGGTCTATTGATACGTGTCCGACATGGTACAGAAGCGCATTTAATGTTATTAAGTGAGAAGTGATGGTTGATGGTTTCACGCTTTACCAAGGAGCACGCTGGATTGACTTTTGGGTTTAACTCATAATTACATTCTACTTGGTTTCCTATCTAAACTAACAAGAATGTGGGGGACTAACTGATACGGCATCAAATATTCACGTTTCCAACATGCAGGTATTTATGTGGGTTTTAGTAAGTAATCTCAAAAGGCGACCTCATTTCTTAGAAAGAGCAATCCTTCTAGGAGTTGGGCAAGTTGTTTTCAAGGGTAGCGACCTGCTTCATAAGAGTAGCGAGCTCTTATGTGAGGTGGCAACTTCTCTTGATTAAAGTACTATTATACCAGCTCGGCGCTGAGTGGTAGCTCGGCGTTGAGGTTGGGCTTTCTAATTTTGGGCTTTTTGATGGGCTAATGTATATTATTTTATGAGGTCCCGGCGGACTGGATTCTATGAACAAGCTTATTAGCCCACGGCTAATATAGTAATTCAGCGAGAGTTCTATTATTTATGAGAATTTAGCATACAAGAGGAATCTTAATTCTGAGTCGATCGTGCTATTTATGATAGGAGAGGGAAACCCTATTTTGGGAATACTTCTCTTATCTATATAAAGAGGACTCAGGCCTCATTCTCTCTCTCTAAGTTGATTTTCACATCCTACGTTTTGAGATCTCATCTCTCACTTAAAAGGCTCTCGCCTCTTTCTCATGCACTCTCTAACTTAAGCATCGGAGGGCCTAAGTCGGGGTCGTCCACCGCCTTGGCTGGTTTTTTTTTTAAGGATCTAACAGGCCACCAGAAGTCCCTTGGAGATCAATTAGGTTGGTGCACAAGTATTCGAAGTTATTCAGGTCACTGATCACATATATATGGTCAGTACCCCTTATTTTTGAGGCACCAATCTTTATAGTCACACCAACATCAATTCATCATTAAATCTTAGACAAGGAATCTAAGTTAGCATGTTAATAAGAGCATAAAAATTAAAAAAAAACATCAATAATTCCAAAACCCATTTTCCCTTTCACAGCCAAATTCAAGCAAACAATAATCACGAGATTTCATGTAAAAAAATAAAGGAAAATCAAGGGAACCATTCATAAGCCACCAAACATCATCATCTCCTTTTTCAAACTTACTAAAAGTATAAAGAGAACCAAGCAAACAAGAATTTAAAAAAAAGATAAGAAACAAAAAGCTTGTTACCAAAATAAAATGATTCTCCACAACCAAACATAATATTACAAAAGAAACTTGGGTTTTTAACCCATAGGAATAATGTCTTACAAAAATCTCCAAGTTTAGTTTTTAAGCTTAAGAAAATATGAAGAAGGTGACAATGGTAAAATCCAAAACATGCAAGAGGATAGGGTTTTGTTAAGGTTTTGCGTGGTGAATAGTGGTTTCGAGAGGTGGGAAAGTGTGGGGACATATATAGATGAAATGGGGGCAAAATATCCCAGATGAGTCACATCACGCGGGCATGGGTGCCAGTGCCATCGAGAGGTGCACATAGACCAAGTACTGCGGCCGAAAAATGGCATCGAGCGATGCACCTATTGGGCGGGTTGATGGGCGTCCTGATCAATGCGATGAGATGATATTTCCCGAGGCCAGGCGCCAATGTGCGTTAATGGATGAGTCGATGTTCGATGATGCACGACGCTCTTGGTTAGATCGTGCAGTGATGTACAAATAGCATGGACTGTGATCCAAACCTTTGTGCACCCCTTTTAAGATATTTAATTTAAAAACAGGTAAGTTTGATCGCAAAAGTACGAGAAACTTGTAGGGTGGTGAGTTTGACTCAAGTCGATTCTCTCGAGGACAACTATTCGGTCTCTAGATGTTTTTCTCAATTCACGAACTATCATAAAATACATGTACATTGGGGGTTTTTGAAAGTTTTAAATTGATCATTATAAACTAAAGCAATATTAGAATTAAGCCTAATTAAACTAATTATTTTAAACTAGATTATCAACTACAAGCAATAATTAAACTACCAATAAAATGCAATGAAGATTTAACCCTAATTAACGAATCTAAGAACATGAATATAAGAAACTATCACGAAGAAATTGTATCATAAGAATATAAAACAGGAATATAAAGCATGAACTAATTCGCATAAATAAACTAGATTAATCCAATATCCAATATCCAAGCATGAAATAATTAAACTAATTAAACTAGTTCTAGAATTAACTAAGAATTTAACTACGAAATTAACTAAGAAATTAACTACGAAATTAACTAAAAGTTTAGAAAACTTATTGTAACTTCTGAATGCGGTAAAAATCTCCAGCTATTCCGGAGTTGAGGCGAAAATCTCGAATTGAAGTGAATATTGAATCGTACGGGCTTGGATCTTCAATCTCCATCTCCAACTTCGTAACGGAGTGTGTAAATACGTTGTTTCTGTGCTCTCTAACACTAGGTAGTCGTGTTTCTTCTTTGGTATTCCTCTCTCTCTCCCTTAAAAATTGAAATATGAAGGGTATTTATAGATATAGCATGTCTTGGAGCACAAGAAACCCTAAAAACGCATTTCTGGACAGCCACATCGACGTCGCGTTGACCGACGCGTGCTGAAGCTTGGCGTTGATGCTTCTTGTGTGCTCGCGTTGACTGGACGGGGCATCAACTGACGGGGTCATGGATCGACGCTACATCAAGTTGCGTCGACTTGGCGTCGACATATGCACTCTTGGATCGACGCTTCAGAGAGTTGCGCCGGCTTGGCGTCGACTTAGTGTCAACCGTCATGGGCAGGATCCGCATCGACAGAGTGCCGACACTCGCGTCGACCGATGCGACTGAGAGTACATCTCATTTTCCTCGATCTTTCTTCTACTCGTTCATTGGAAAGCTCGTTCTTCACTTTTGAACATCGAACTTTTTTCTATTTACGCGCTGAACTCTTCCGGTTACTTAGTTGTAAGGTGAAAAATAACGAATAATCACCTATTCTCATCGATTATGATCAAAATACGGTAAAATAAGCTGGTAATATAAAAATACACAATTAAGCTTAAATCATCTAACTTATACCAAAAACAAATAGAAAAAAGAACTAAAAAGCTAATAAAAATAAGGACAAATCTATGCTAATCAACTACCACACGCTTAATTGATTTGTTCGTCCTCGAACAAAGGATAGTTTCAAAGTATAACTAGAATGAAAATAAAGTCATGCAAAGAGTCGTGCAATTGCTACATACATAATTTTGAAAATATAGGTATAAGTCACGTAACGTCAAACGCTCAACCTTTATTACATCGTCGCTTCAAATCAAAATCATGCATCCTCTCAAAAGGGAAATAAATATGTGTGTGTACGCTCAAAAGCACTCAAGAATTGTTGCATGGGACGTGTATACACTCAAATCAAACAAATACATGCACATTAAACAAGCACGGAAAATCAATCTCTTTTCAATCGCAAATTAAGTGTGTTTTCAAAACTAAGAATCGGAAAAGGTTTCTTCGGGTTGTAGTGTAAGGCTCTTTAGACAGGTATGAAATATATAAGTTGTGTGGCTAACTCATGATCTAACATGATCAATACTCGCCCAACCTATTCTAATCAAGAAGCAATGTGCTTCACCTTGTTCAAAAGAAAAACCTCACAAAACACTCATAACGTAGCCTTTAACATAGGCTATTCCTCAACTCGAAAATCGTAAACCGAGTGTAAGATCAAACCACTTAATCAATTGAAGCTCATAATGTGCTTCTTATTACAACCCAACTCTTTGCCTTTTAAACATTAGGCTTCATAATAAACAATAATAAACAAGCCTTTATTAGCGCGTAGGCAAAGGCTAACACAATTCAAATTAGACTCACCATCCTTCTTTTTCTTCTTCTTTTTTTTATTTCCCCATTTATTATTTTTTTATGGGGTCTTTAATTTTTTTTTTTCTTAAGGATGGTTGTCCTAAATTACAAAAATTCATAAACATCATAATTTCCTAATAAAATCTCCAAAACACTAATAACCAATAAAAATACGAACTCCTACCCCACGTTTTTAATGGGTTGTAGGGGTCTACTTAATAAACACTCATGGATATAGGCATGAATTATTTGGCTATGAGGGGCTCATTCGGAATTTATAGTGGCTAAAATATATGAATATGGTCGGAATAGGGTTTTATTTGTGCCTTAACGTTATTTTCAAAGTCAACTACACACAGCGGTTTCAATACACTCAGGCTACTCATTGGATTTTGCATGAAAAGGTTTGAATTGACGCTGCTTTTTAGGTTTTGTGAAATAAATTGGGTCCTAGTACCATTTTACAATATATAAATAATAAAGAAAATTGTAATTTTATGCACTTATACACGCTCAAAAGACAAGAACTTCAAATCATACATAGTCAACTTTGACAGGCAAGCCATACAAACACAATTAAGCACATAAATAGCAATTAATCACGTTTAAGAATTTAATTATTACAGGCCAAATAGTAAGAATTACACAATTAAGCAATAAAAATCACACTCGACCACCCCCCTCTGTAAAAGGCAATCTCATGATTGCCACAAATTCATCAAAAATCAAAAAGAAGAAGGTAAGGAAAACATCCCTGAAAATAAAAGGTCGAGACGCTACTCGTCGATTTGTGCAATTGGCCGGTTCTCCATCGTACGTGATATGAGATGTTCTAAAGAAAACAAAACAAACAAAAACAAAGAAAATAACAATATTTTTGGATTTTTTGTTTGTTTGTTTGTTTATTTTTTATTATAAAAATTTTATTAAATGCATAAAAATAAAGATACAACGATGTCAAAACTCGCGGGATCCATCATCCTCGGGAGCATCATCAATGCCCATGCTTGGTTAGGGAAACGATGCCTCAAAATGCTCCTCGAGCCTCAAAATACGAGCTTGTCGGTTTTGCTCGCGGGATCCATCTTCCTCAAGCTTTTATGGTTTTGCTCGTGGTTCATGTCAATCTTGTCGTCAATAATTTGGAGCTTGTCGAACATCTTCAATTGAAATGCTTGGTTATCCTCAAAAAATTTGCCACAATCGGGACTCGGGCCCGAATTAGTACGTGGGGCCAGCTCCATTGTCGTGTCGCCATCCTCGTCGTTTAGTCGAGACGAGGAGCCTCCTTGAGTTATAGACCTCACTCGG
The DNA here is from genome assembly GCA_014905375.1 of Phtheirospermum japonicum. Classification (NCBI taxonomy): domain Eukaryota; kingdom Viridiplantae; phylum Streptophyta; class Magnoliopsida; order Lamiales; family Orobanchaceae; genus Phtheirospermum; species Phtheirospermum japonicum. Next base: position 431,716 of record BMAC01000779.1, read on the forward strand.
GGTGCAGGGGCACGTGTCAAAAAAAGTGAAGTCGTCCCAAGTGGATGCAAGCCGTTTCCGATCGGATCGAACCCGAAGTGATGGGCGAGGCCGGTAATGTATGGTGCGAATGAGAGAAATGGCGTCTTGCTACCTGGCGTACCCTTAGTAACATTGTAGAGTCCGCTCAAAGTCAACGGGTATAGCCGGACTTGACGACCGTCAACAAGACACTTTAGAACGTAGAGCTCGGACTTGGTCGCATAAGTGGCCTCGTTCTTGCATAAAATGATGTGGGCGAGAATCTTGTAGGCGACATAGAGGGCTTCGTCTTAAATCTTCGAGCAAGGAAATCGCTTGCAATCGCCCGTGTTTCCTCCGGTGATCATCCCCCAAAAAGAGGCTAAATCGAAGCCTTGAACTCCTACCGGGTGGTCCCCTTCGGTTGGGAAACCAAAAATGTTGCCAAAAAATTCTTCGTCCATAAAAACGTCATTACCACCTAGCCTACATGTGAACGTCTCGTCATTATGGATTGCCAAAGTAGTGAAAAACTCGAGCATAAGCTCGCTAAATCCGGGTAGATGCATGCGGGCGAAATACCCACAACCGAGGCCGTCGACATAACGAGAGAGGTTGGTGTGGTGCTCCGAACCATTTGAGGCATGCTCCTCAATTCCGTCAACATTAATCGTCCGATGGGTCGCGAACCCCCATTGTCGAATATTCTTAAAAACGTCCCCTTCCTTTTTGTCATAAATTGGGAACGACGCTCCGTATTTCCTCGACATATCCTTACGTTTTCCCGCTTGATGAATTTTCAATCAAATAGAAGTTGAACGGGAATGAAAAATCTTGAAAATAAAACTTTTTTGTTCTTTGGGGAATTTCATCGAATACTTGGCGTGCGTGCTAAACCAACTAAGAACTTGAATGATTCTTGCACCAAAAGCTTCCCAACAAAAAAAATTAACAAATATAATAGTCCCAAGAGAGAATTAAGCGAAGTACCTCGACGGTTATTCTTGAAAATGATCAATTCGCCCGAGAGTTGCTCCAAACCCACCTAGCCCGTTTCTGAGGTTTGGGTTGAATGTGAGATGGTGGATGGAATTTCTGGGCAATGTGTTTAATTTCTGGGTTTTGAGTGTTGGAAGAAAATAAAGAGAAGGAAAATCTTTTGAAAGCAAGAAAGAAAAATTTTTAAAGAAGAAGAAGATTTAGAAGTTCTAAAGTGAGGAGAAAAGAGGGTTTGGGGCAATTTTAAAACAGTTTTCTGGGCTATTCCCGTGGGTCAATCGAATATGGGTCGGGTTGGCGGGTCAAAATCCAGTTTTAAACGCTTCTGGTCCGGGTACGGGGTTCGCGTCAATGCTGCGTCGACCAACGCGAACCTAATCGACGCTATAGAGACCAATTCCTCGGCAGTTGCATCGACGCCGCGTCGACCGACGCGAGCAGTCTCGGCGTCGACACGGGCGGAATTTCTGGGTCGATTTTTCTTCGCTTGGTTTATCAGTTTCCATCGTTCGAGATCTTCCTTCTGTTCTAAAAATAAAAAACCAAAATAAAACATTAAATAAACTAAAAATAACATACAAAAAGCTCGGGTTGCCTCCCAAGAAGAGCAAATTTTAACGTCGCTTGCTCGATGTTATATTGTTCGTTTAATTCCAACCGTACGGTGGGTCTCCAAACTCGCTTGCGATCTTGATTCTTCTTTCCTCCGTCGTGATAAGGTTTCAGTCTATGTTTGTGAACTTGAAAGGATGATTTTCTGACCTCATTATACAACGTGGCTACTCCATACTCGTCTATCTCTTTTATCAAGAACGGTCCACTCCATGCAGCCTCGAAGTCAGCCGGGTCAAACTTACGTTCGTGATTAAACAACACTAATTGCCCAACGTCATACTGCAAGTTTTTAACTTCCTTTGTGTGAACCTCCTTCGATTTCTTCCTATTTGGCATCCAAGTGCTGTTGAACGCCTCGCCCTTGTTCCTTGTATAGTCGGAAATTTTGTTGGGGTCGAGGGAATCGTACATTGAATGATTTGTTGTTGGATTCAACTCCACATTTCCCTCGAATTTAGGTGCTTTGCTCTCCATATAAAATTCATCTCGAAATTCTTCAATAATATCATTTATGTCAATCACTAGTAACTCGATCAAATCTTCTCCACTCAAATGCTTCTCATCATCAAACTCATCATACGCCTCACCGAAGTCAACTTCTAGAGTATCCCCCTCCTTCCTTGGAAATCCGGCGTCGTCCTCGTTGCCTAATTTGTCCACAACCACGACTCCCTTTAGATCGTGAATGCATGATGCAACGGGATCAATGAACGAAAAATCATCTAGCATGGCAGGGGTAGGAGTATTTTGAAAATCCTTTAGAGAAAATGTTACTTTTTCGCCAAAAATGGTCATCGTCATCCTCCCCTTGTGAACATCAATCAGAGTATGGGATGGGCGCCCCAGTAAAATGGTATGCTCCATGCTCTCAGCCGATACTTCGCCAACGTCCATAATCACAAAATCAACTGGAATTATTAGCTCTCCAACTTGTACTAAAACATCCTCAACTATCCCTAAGGTAACCAAATTGAGCGATCGGCCAACTGTAGTTGCATGGTCGTCGACTTCAGTGGTCCAAGATCAAATTCTTGATAAAGAGAATAAGGCATTAGATTAACTCCTGCTCCGAGATCTAACATTCCTATTGCTTTTTGTCCATTAGCCAATGAAATAGTGATGCAGAAACTACCAGGATCACGTTCCTTAGGTGGTAATGGCTTCTTAAAAACCGCACTAACTTCCTTTGGCAGTGTTACAAAATGTTTTGACGCCAAACGTCTCTCCCTTGAAGCAAGTTCTTTGAAAAATATTACATAAGCGGGCATTGTTTTGATTACCTCCAAAAGTGGCAAGTTGATATTGACGTTCTTCAATAAGTTATATAGTTGCATGGACCTTTTGTTCTCTTTCGCTGGACGCAAACAGATTGGAAAAGGAATAGCATCCTTGATCGACGTCGTTAATTGTTTCAGCGGTGGTGGTTTAGGAACATCGTCTTTGCCAAGGGTGTTGTTCAGAATCGTCCCTTGAATGGATCCCGGAACATATCGATTAGAGGATTTATGCAGCTGATCTACTAGTTTAGAATCATCGCCCTTGCTAGGAGTTGGTGATTTATTCTCGACCTCGACCTCATCATCTCGGTCAACTACTCCGTTATCGATCTACTTTCCACTGCGAAGGACATGAACTGCTGATGCCTGTTCTGCTTGACTTGGAAGTTTTCCTTTCTCTTCTGAGAGCTTGGCTAGGTGAGTCGATAATTGACCTATTGCTGTTTCAAGTTTCCTCTGACCAGCCGTATTCTCAAGAATAGCCTTTTTAATATTAGTGATTCCATTTCTAACGTCCGCGAGTCTATCTAGGTTTTTAATAGTTTCGGCCACTTGATTCTACTGCCAAACCAAAAGCTGATCAGTCGAGTGAACTGTTGTAGGCACCTGCCCTTGCGTATGGAAATTATTTTGTGGTGGTGGAAATGGTGCTTGTGCATGTGGTGGTGGGTATTGAGGATCGGGTGGCATATAATTCGGACTTCCTGGGCCCCACTTAAAAAGAGGATTATCACATTGCGCGGTAAACTTTATGGGCCCTTGATTTGAATAATTCTGGATTGCGTTAACATCTTCATGTTGTTCAGCATTGTTTGGGCACATATCTGCTAAGTGTTGGAAGGATCCGCATTGGTGACACGTCACAGCAACCTTCCTTGAAGAGGCCTTGCTTGCCCGCTCGGCCTTCCAGGCTGCCAGTTTCTCATCAAAATATCTCCTCGCATTTTGCCTTGAATAATTTGTCGTCGTCTAAATCAGGATCGGGGATGGATATCTCATTAAATTTTAATTTACGAGTCTGAGAGTTGGTTTGTCTGTATTTCTCGCTTTGCTTCTCTAAAACTCGTCTTGCCTCGGGGGCTGTTAAATCTCCAAAATCTCCTTCTGCCGCTATCTCTACTTCTCTTTTCCCATGGTCCAACAATCCATCGAAGAAAGATTGGTTAGTCATCTCTGGAGAGTAATTATGGTGGGGGCAAGCTTGCGAAAGCGTCTTGTAACGCTCCCACATTTCATGAAATAGATTGTTCAAAGGTAGCAATTTGTCTCCGAAGATGCCCCGTTGTTTGTGATGAATAGTATTGATTTAAAGACTTATCGCTTATCATCTCCCAGTCAGTCAACGAACCAGGCTCTAGGGATAGTAGCCATGACTTCGCTTTCTCCTTCATGCTATACGGGAAACAAATCATTCGCACCTCTTCTTGTTTAAGGCCATGAACCACAAATATTCCAACTTCATCAATAAAATAGTTCAAAAATGCCAAAGGGTATTCATGGGCTCCTCCGTGGAAAGTCAGGAGTAAATTAAGTTGATGTGGTTTAATCTCTACTTCCCTTGTGGTTGGTCCAAGAACAATAGCGGACCTAAAAGTTACAACCTTCGGACATGCCAAATTGCGCTGTCTAGGTGCTCTATCTCCCCTTGGTTCTCTAACTTGGTACTGAGCTCTTTCGCAGCGGTTGTCATATGCATTTCTTTCATAATCATTGTCGCGCTCGTATCTCCTTTCATAATGGTCTTGTTCGTAGCCATGGTTTTGATTTTCCAACCAATCATTCACGTGCCTATGATTGTTAGCATGCTCGTTATGATGAAAAAAGTCTCCATTCCTGAATGGCATGTTCTCGATGTTGTGTTGATGATTGAGATCGCCGTTCCTTTCTTCATTTTGCCTCATATTTGCCATGTTGGGTTGGTGATTGACTACGTTGTGCTATTGGTTGACTCCTTCGTTTCTCCCTGCGTCTTGTCTCAAATTCTCTATGTTTTGCTCATAATTAGCCCAATAAGCTCGGAGCTGTGGATGTCCTTGAATAACGATTGGTTCACTACCATGCCCGTTTCATATTGGGAGTGGAGGTGATCTTGGTGGGGAATCACCATTTCGAACCGATTATGCTCCTAACATTGTGTCGGGAACTCGGTCGCAGACAAAGTCAGTTGCTGTTGAAGAGTCATTCTCGGGAATAAGAAGGGGTCTTGGTCTCGGTGGGTTTGAACGATGGATGTTGTCAATGAATGGTGCAAGGTCGCGTTGAAGTGATCGTCTACCTTGTGCGAAAAGTACAAAAACCCAAACCAAGTGCGAAAAGTGAAAAGAAAATAATAACTCAAAAAGAAAATACAATGAAAAACATTCTTAATTCCTACTCATTGTCCCCGGCAACGGCGCCAAATTTTTGATCCAAACTCTTGTGCACCCCTTTTAAGATATTTAATTTAAAAATACGTAAGTTTGCTCGCAAGAGTACGAGGTACTTGTAGGGTGGTGAGTTTGACTCAAGTCGATTCTCTGGAGGACAACTGTTCGGTCTCTAAATATTTTTCTCAATTCACGAACTATCATAAAATACATGTACATTGGGGGTTTTTGAAGATTTTGAATTGATCATTATAAACTAAAGCAATATTAGAACTAAGCCTAATTAAACTAATTGTTTTAAACTAGATTATCAACTACAAGCAATAATTAAAATACCAATAAAACGCAACGAAGATTTAACCCTAATTAACGAATCTAAGAACATGAATATAAGAAACTATCACGACGCAATTGTATCATAAGAATCTAAAACAGGAATATAAAGCATGAACTAATTCGCATAAATAAACTAGATTAATCCAATATCCAATATCCAAGCATGAAATAATTAAACTAATTAAACTAGTTCTAGAATTAACTAAGAATTTAACTACAAAATTAACTAAGATTTAAAAACTTATTGTAACTAATAAAAGCGGTAAATATCTCAAGCTATTCCGGAGTTGAGGCGAAAATCTCGAATTGAAGTGAATCTTGAATCGTACGGACTTGAATCTTCAATCTCGATCTCCAACTTCGTAACGGAGTGTGTAAATGCATTTTTTCTGTGCTCTCTAACCCGGGTAGTCGTGTTTTTTCTTTGGTAGTCGTCTCTCTCTCCTTAAAAACCGAAATACGAAGGGTATTTATAGATATAGTATGTCTTGGCGCACAAGAAAACCCTAAAAATGCATTTCTAGGCAGCCACATCGACGTTGCATCGACCGACGCGTGTTGAAGCTTGGCGTCAACGCTACCTGTGTGCTCGCATTGACAAGGCAGGGCGTCGACTGTCGGGGTCATGGATCGACGCAACATCAATTTGCGTCGACTTGGCGTCGACGGACCACTCTTGGATCAACGCTTCAGAGAGTTGCGTCGGCTTGGCATCGACTTAGTGTCGACCGTCGTGGGCAGGATCCACGTCGACAGAGCGTCGACGCTCGCGTCGACCAACGCGACTGAGAGTACGTCTCATTTTCCTGATCTTTCTGCTACTCGTTCATCGGAAAGCTCGTTCTCCACTTTTGAACATCGAACTTCATCTATTTACGCTCTGAACTCTTCCGGTTACTTAGCTGTAAGGTGAAAAATAATGAGTAATCACCTATTCTCATCGATTATGATCAAAATATGGTAAAATAAGCTGGTAATATAAAAATACACAATTAAGCTTAAATTATCCAACTTATATCAAAAATAAATAGAAAAAAGAACTAAAAAGGTAATAAAAATAAGGACAAATCTACTCTAATGAGGTTGCTCATAGGTTGGGTAGTTTTCTAGGCATCATGCGGACTCGGTCGATGACGTTCGGTCATGACTTGACTAGTCCTCGATTCTCGATCGTTGTCATTTTCGACCGGTTTTTCACATGGTAAACTTGTCATGAGAATAATTATGCTTGACTTTTGGTCCCAGACAAGGCTCACTTTGACCAACTTTGGCCTTTAAAAATTATGAAAATAAGCTAAAAGATGCGGAAAGTCCTAAAAAGACAATACGAACTACAAAATGCAAAATAAGCCAAAATGATTTAAAACATGACGAATACACAACTAAAGCATGAAAGAAGAAATACAATAACACACAAAAAATATACAAATATATACAAATCAACTCCCCCACACTTGACTTTTTGCTTATCCTCAAGTAAAATCGAATTTATACTCAGACAATAAAATCTAATCTCCCCAAATGGACTACGAATAATGCACACAAATAAATAGATAAATAGTGCACCTCGTACTTAAAACCATGACAAAGGATGTCCTGCGATATTTTGAGATAAAGAATTTAGACTTCCTTCTGGTCGATCAAGACAATTAGTTGCCCTTCATGCAAGTCTTTCGTCCATGCACTGGCTAAGATCTATCCACACTCAAAATCGCTAAATCGACATCCTACTAGCTCAGTCATTTATGCTCCTATTTGCAATATTTCTAAAAAATAATAACAAAACATGTATAAGTCTTTTCCTGGCTTATTACATTCACAACACTTGTACAAGGATTTCTCTTCTTGTACTTTACTTTTTTTATTTTTTTTCATTTTTTAAGTACACAATTGACGGGGTATTCATGAAACACTATTTAAAACAAAATCTATTAATAGCAACAATGAGTGTCTTTTCGACTCCGAGGCTTGTTGCTAATTGCGACATACAAGTTTTTCGATAACGCATACGCAGTGGAGTTAAAATCTTCTAAAGTAAAAAAAAATAAAAAAATACAAATAATTCTATAAAGGGCAACCGAGTACAAATCACGTAAAGTGTGTTGGACTTTTGCTCAAGATAACACGAATTGCACAAGGCTAATGAAATTACATAAAATTCCTACACTTCAAGCCCCACAATTGTACTAACGCTGAACGGAAGTCTAAACAACATACCTGAAATATCAAACCCACGTCACTTTTCCAAGGTTCCAAGAAATTTCAACACACCATGACTCAATAATCATCACAAATAAGCATATATAAGAAAAACTAAACAAGGACATCCCCTCCCCCTCCCCCCCCCCCCCCCCACCACTACCACCACACACACACACACACACACACACACACACACATAAACCAAGCAATGACCACATTGCATATATAACAATGCAAATTAAGGTAAAAGAGTAGAGTAAGAGATACGACCCTATATTTTTACATGAAATGAAGAGTCAAGTGGTGACGTGATGTCCAAAGATGCGGTTGAAGCGAGAAACCTACGAAAAGGATAAGTGGGAGGAAAAACAAACACAAAAGAAAAATAAATGAAAACACAAGTGTAAAACACAAATATGTACAAAATAAAATTATAATTTTTTAAATATTTTTGAGATTTTCTATTTTATTTTGTCTTTTTTTAATATTTGTTTTTTCTAGAAAATAAACTAAAAAGAAAGAAGAAAAATGAAAAAATAAATTAATGAAAATGACCAAACAAAAACTCCAACTATATACAAAAGATATATTTTTGTTTTTTGAAAATTTTATTTTCTTTTTTTCCTTTATGGAAAGGGAACTACGAAAGAGTATTTCCATCGATATCCATCTCAGGATGAGATTCTTCGGCATGGGAAGAAGAAGTTGAGTGCAAATGACTCTAAATCTGAGCGAGGTGGTTCTTGATCTTCGCAAAGTTTTGACGGTTGCTATTTTGGTTTTGATTTTGGTTTTTGATAGACCTTTTTGTCAATTCTGTCTAGCCTCTCATAGACCTTAGAATGCAAAGCTCGATTCACCACTCTCATGTCGCTTGTAGAGCCATTCCCATCCTTGAAGTATGCTAAAACCAGTGTTTGGGAAACTTGGGGACTCGGCCTCTCATCGGCATGAGAGGACGATGGTTCACCACCAAAGGTTGGGAACGATCCTTTCAGAGAGGGGAACGGCTTCATTCAAATAAACAAGACTTTGAGTTTTTTAAATTTGGACTCGTTGAGGTCAAACAAGCCGAAGTGGCTAATGAGGATGGTAAATCGATCCAAAAGAAAGTAGTAGAGACAGGGTGTTGACGACATTCTCAATTCCAACAAAAATAAGAGGAATTAGACTCAGTCGATTCTTGTTGACCATGCACCACAAAACAAAGAGCTTGGGTTTTATAATCCTGATTGCCTCGTCATTAAATAACAACATGTGCGAGAGGAACTTATAAAAAATGAAAATGGCATCATCTTTGATATTGGAAACTTAAAAATGCTTAAAGTCCTAAGCTTGCCTCCTATTAGTTCTAGCTAAAATATGTTATAGTTGTATTTCTTGAGTTCGGCTCATTCAGGTTTCCACCAACCTCAAAACCGAACACCTCGTTCATTACCCCGTAAACCACCATCACCTCATTACCCCCAAATTGGCACGTAAACAAGCTTTTTTCAACCATGTGAAATGTGGAGTAGGATATGATTATAAGCTCCTTGTAACCGTCGTTCTCAGTTGATGGAAAATTTGTGAACCTGAGCGTTTCTAAGTGCCTCATGATATCTAAGTCATGGAGAGACATATTCATATTAGGACATCTTCCCCACTTGATACATATTAAGCTCCCATGGTGTTCCAAAGTTTTGGGACCCAAGCAAGGTAAAATGATAACCCTCATTGCTCATATATATCAAAAATAGAGCTTCAAAGTTTTGAGACCCAATCAAGGTAAAATGATAACCCTCATTGCTCATAAATATCAAAAATGGAGCTTCATATTGGGTGGCCGAATTTTGTCTCTTATTTAGTTTCAGAGCCATTACAATTGAAGTTCTAGAAAAATGAGGGTTTAAGATGCAATAAGGAGTGCTTGGGAGGGAAAATATTGAAAACAAGGAAATTGAAGCTAAAAAGTTGACCCAAATGTGCAATAATCACCAATGAGGCGAAAAAAGTTCACATGTGAATCACAAGATTGAAATGGAAGAAAGAAAATTGGTTTTGGCGATTCTTCGAACGCATTGTGTGCAAGGTTTTAAGGGAGAATAAAATCTGAAGATAAAAACCACCAAGTCTCAAACCAAAAACAAAAAATATACTAATCAGTTCAATAACCAAAATAACTTCCAATAGAAGTACCTTGAAATGGGACGAAACAGATGAAAAATGAGCAAAGGCGAAGAAAAGGGCTATCAGGCCCAATGTCATGCTACAAGGTGTGATATTAGGCATGAAAGAATTTCTTTTGGAGGGCCATTAAAGCTTGTTGGGCGCTGCCAGAAGTTCACTAGTGATTGGAGGAACGGTAGTCAGAAATGGGAATTGGCGGTGAGTGTTTTGCATGTAATTGTTGTGTTTTTTCTAGTATTTTTAGTTAGGGTTTTGTGTTGATTTTAGTAGTTTTTAATATAATTTTATTAAGTTTTTATGTGGTTTTTCTTGTTTTGTTGTTTTTCACTTGACTTGTTGATTTTATATTTTAATGGGTTAAATGGTTCAATTACCTTGAGGTTTGGTGTAATTCTTGGGTTTTGATATTTAAAATTCTCATTTAATAGGTGTCTTAAGGCTTTGAAATCAAGTTAAGGCATGGAGATCAAAAATTCAAGCCTAGCCTAAATAGGTGCCAAGATGCTCCAAAATGGGCAAACTTTCTGGAATGGTGGCCTAGCCTCGCCTAGGATGGCCTATTCTCATGCCAACACCCTAGGCGCAAAAAAAAAGGCCTAAATTCACGCCTAGCAGCTCGCTCGTGCACGCCTGCCGAAGCCGCTCGGCGCCTGCCGAGCAACGCGCGCAGCGCCCGCGCCAGCCTGCCAGCGCCCGTGCGCATAGCGCGCACAACTCCCGCACGTCCCTGCTGACAGCGCCCGGCCAGCTCCCGCACAATCTTGCCTGTTTTCGCGCCTAAATGCCTGCCTATCATCGCCTAAGCCCAGGCGCTTGCCTAGACGCCCGCCCACAAGCTCTGCTGCCCAGCGCCCAACGCGTGCGCCCAGCTGCGCCCAGGCTCGGCCATGGCCGAGCCACATCGAGCCATGGTCGAGCCAATCAGAGCCAAAATGTGCCAAAAAGCTAGCCAAGGGTCTAGGAAGGTCAACACGGGTCAATTTTGGTCAAACCCGGGAATTTCAAGCCTTTTTAGCTAATTTGGCCCATTTAAACCCAATTAAACCTATTATAAATAGAATCTCACTCTCATCTTGTAAAAACACCTCTCATTTTCTCCAAACCCAAGCATGGGTTTGGGATTAAAAATCCTCTCTCTAGTTTTTAAGGTCTATTTTTCTCTCTTCTTAGGTTTTAGATTTAATTTCAAGCTTTGATGTAATTTCCTTTTCTAGATTAGATTTAATTTCAAGCACCTCCTTGGGTTTGTAAGCCTAAGAAGAATCCAAATACTCCTTTGGATTGTTACTTTTGATGCAATTACATTCAAGCTTTGTTTCATTTCTTAATTCAAGTAAGTTTCCTTTCAATTTTATGTTTTATGCTTTATTTCCAAGCTTTGTTCTTCATTTCCATGCTTGTTCTTCATTTTATGCTTTTTTTCTTAGCACCTTGAATTCATGTTGGATCTTAAGAATTGGCTATGGAATCTAGATGAGTGACACATCTAGATCATAGATCGGGTCTTAGATCGTCTTGACTTTGAGTTTTTCCTATGCTTTATTTGCAATTTTATTTTCATGCATAGTTTTAGCTTAAATCCTAGATCTATTGCTTGATGCTTGTCGTAAAGTTTTAAACTTTCTCGTTAATTTTCATTGCTCTTGCTAGTTGTGCTTTCAATTTTAGAAAATTTTCATTATTTGAATTTTTATGCATAGTTGTACCTTGTTCATGCATGCTTGTACTTGGTGAAACATTGAATTTTCTTGCTAATTTTCATTATTACTTTGCATTTTCTATTTGGGGCATACGACGAGGCATCCGACCAACATGCAATTTCAATTTCTAGCTTAGTTTAATTAGTTTAGTTGCTTTATTTTATTTTCCTTTTATTTTTCAAAGCTTGAAACACCTTGATTCTCTCAATTGAATCGATCTCCGATAATACCAAGCCATGAACCCGTTGATTCATTTCAACATCATGAAAACTCTTTTAACAAAATGGCGCCGTTGCGACACGGCTTGGTTAAGGCTTTTTATTTGGTTGTAGTTTCATTGTGTTTTTAGCTTTCTTTTGTTTTTGACATTTTTTGTTTAGTATGCAAGGTGCTTATAACTATGGTGTATACATTCCCAACATGGGAGGGCATGGTGCAAACCATGTTGGGAATGAGATGTTGTATAATGGGTATGGCAACGTGGGAGTGCATGGTGCAAACCACGTTGCCAATGGTGGATATGGATATGGGCAACCCGCCATGGGAGGGAATGGTGCAAACCATGTCAGGTTTGATAGTTTCTCGGACGTGAATGGTTCCTTGGGTGGTTATGGAGCTCCAAATCCCTATCCGAACGTGCAAGCTCCATACTCCTATCCGAACATGCACGCCCCAACTTCCGACTCTTACGGCTATGGTGCTCCACAAAATTATCCGACTATGCCGAACCCGAATCCCGGCCTATATGATGGTTCTCTCACTTCCAATTTTGATTATGCCCCATTTGATGCCGCCAATAGCACTCATGTCCGTATGCGTACTTCGGAGGTTTGAGCTCCAATGACCAAAATATACCTCCCGCCCTCGATATTCCGGTGCATGCTCCTATTCCACCCCTCGATCTGACTCTCTTGGCCATTTTACAAGAACTAAATTCGTTGACCACTACGTTGGCCTCAATTGAGGATAAGTGTGATGCTCTTGATGCTACGGCCGACAAAATACACACGACATTTGCGCAAATGGAGAGTGATATGGCCGTGCTAATTGAAACTAATGAGGATGAATTATTGCCAAGACAACCTTCGCATCCTCTTGCGGTCACGATCCTCGATAAACGTGGGGTGGTTGATAATGAGCTTCTACCACCGTCCGAGGTAAAGGTGGTTTCTATTACGAGTATTCTTACTCTTCCCGATTCTACCCTTCCCAATTTTGCAAAGAATATTCCCGATGCTCCTATACCGTATCCATCAAGCTTCTCCTTCGAGGTTTGCTTACTTATGGACGTGGCCCAAGAGTCGATCGAACAAGCTTATATGGAGGATATGTACAATGAGGGGGAGGTTGGCCCGAACGTTGATATTGAGGATTGTTGCGAGGTTGTCGAGCCCCTTGTTCTACATGATAAATCCGTTGTGCTCCAACGTACCCAAGACTTGTGTGACAAAGATGTTTTATGGGTCGTCGAGGGCAACGATGACTTTTTAGAGGGGGAGGTGGAGGTTAGTGATGCTACGATTGAAGAGCTTGATGAGTTTCTTGAGAAGGTCGGTGGATTATTTGAGTTAGTTTCCGATGAGGCCGAGAGGAGGCACAAGCCCGAGCTTAAGCCTCCTCTACTTCCCCTCGAGTATGCTTGTTTAGAGAAAGAAGAGAGCCAACCGATCATCCTCTTTGACAATCTGAAGTGAGAAGAAGAGGAGGGGTCGATTGAAGAACTTAAAATTCGTAAGGGTGAAATTGGTTGGAGACCTGGAGTAATAGAGGGAGCTAGCCCTTGGACTTACTTGCATAAACTCGTCTTGGAGGATGATGCCCAACCACCTCAAGAATTTCAATGGCATTTGAATTTAAATTCTAATGAGATAGTCGAAGACGAGAAGGTGATTGAGGATGAAAAGGGTAAGTTATTGGCCATTAGGGCTATGACGAGATGGAGGATGTTGATCGATTCTAAGAAGTTAAATGCGGATAACAAAAGTGATCATTTCCCTCCCCTGTCGCTCGACCACATGTTGGGAAAGATAGCCAGCCAATACTCATTTTGTTTTTGGGATGAGTCATCGGGTCACTTTAAAATCACCATCCCACCCGAGGACTTAGCTGAGATGAGTTTCAATTGCCCATTTAGAACGTTTGCTTTTTGGCGGATCTTATATGAGCTATGCAATGCGCCAAGGACGTTCCAAAGAGTGGATCCTCCCGACAAGGAGGAGATTGTGTTGGTGGACCCTCCCGTTATCTTTCCACCTTGATCAAAAGGGAGTACGTCGAGCTAATGACGTAAAACAAGCGCTTCTTGGGAGGCAACCCAAGTTCTTTCCATTTCTTTCTTTCTTACTTGCTTTCTTTCTTTTATTGAAAAATCCAAAAACATTCAAAAATTCAAAAATCCAAAAACATTTGAAAAATTGAAAAACAAAAAAATATATATATGTTGTTGAGATTAGTGTACATGTTTTCTTATGTTTTTGATTTTGTGTGATTTTCTTTTCTAGGTTTGACGTCGACCATTGGACGATTAATAAAAGTGGTAGCGTTTATGAAGTTGGAAGATGCAAGCCATGCTTAATTTTTACTTGGATTGATTAGATGCCTAGGTGGACCCCACCGAGCTCGACCAAAACTCGCTCGGTTAAGGTTACAAAGCTCTAAAAACTCTTTTGATTTTGCTCCCAAATTCGGTGCAAACCAGTGAGTAGCCTTGTGTGATTTATCGGCTTGCTTGCCTTCTTACGGAAATTGCATTGAGAAGGTTTGACTTTGCTTGTACATGATTGAATTCAAAAATAACCTCGAGGAACATATATCACCCTTGTTCGGCCATATCCATATATCTAAGCTACTTTCAAAGTCCCAAACGAGCCCCCTTGAGCCTTTATCCCGTTTCTTGTTAGCCGAGCTCGATTTTAGCTCTTGTATCTTCGTAATTTGTGAAGTGGTGCAGTGTATGATTAATTAACAAGAAATGTGAGAGAAATCGATTGTGGGTTTCGGGTTTTGAATTGTTTATACACAAAAAAAAGAATAATACTCCAACACAAATCACGAAAAGTGATAAAGCGTGCGTTCATGTGTAAAGCCTGATTTAAAGGCTAAGTTTAGTGAAAAGAAGCAAATTCAAAAAGCTTCTAAGTGTTGTGGAATAAAAGTCGGGAAAATAAGTGTACGAACGAGTTTCGAATGACAAGTTTGGTAAATTGGGAATGGTGAAGCGGTTATAAGCTTCGGGTTTTATAAATTAGGATTTTCTGAGTTATTGATCGAGTTTGATTGTGTGTTAGCCACTATATCCAAATGTTCCATACATTACCAAAGAGCCAACATTACAACCCATAATAAAGACCTCTTACGATTCTTATTTGGTCATGTACTATGAGCAATTTTGAGCGTCCGATTTGTGAAATCTTGACGAGGTGCATGCATTGTCCAACTTGAGTGTATACACGTCCCATATCAAGCACTTGAGCGGATTGAACGAACACCATCAAAAACTCCTTTTGTGAGGAAGTCATCGATTTGGCTTGCATTTGAGAAAGAGTAATACGAGCAATGCTTGATATGGGACGAACAAACCGATAAGTGTGGGGTAGTTGTTTTGCATGTAATTTTTGTGTTTTTCTTAGTATTTTTAGTTAGGGTTTTGTGTTGATTTTAGTAGTTTTTAATAGAATCTTATTAAGTTTTTATGTGGTTTTTCTTGTTTTGTTGTTTTTCACTTGACTTGTTGATTTTATATTTTAATGGGTTGATTGGTTCAATTACCTTGAGGTTTGGTGTAATTCTTGGGTTTTGATATTTAAAATTCTCATTTAATAGATAGCTTAAGGCTTTGAAATCAAGCTAAGGCATGGAGATCAAAAATTCAAGCCTAACCTAAATAGGTGCCAAGATGCTCCAAAATGGGAAAACTTTCTGGAATGGTGGCCTAGCCTTGCCTAGGATGGCATATTCTCACGCCAACATCCTAGGCGCAAAAAAAAAAGGCCTAAATTCACGCCTAGCAGCTCGCCCGTGCACGTCTGCCGAAGCCGCTCGGCGCCTGCCGAGCAACGCGCGCAGCGCTCGTGCCAGCCTGACAGCGCCTGTGCGCATAGTGTGTGCAACTCCCGCACGCCCCTGCCGACAGCGCCCGGCCAGCTCCCGCACAATCTCGCCTGTTTTCGCGCCTAAATGCCTGCCTATCATCGCCTAAGCCCAGGAGCTTGCGTAGACGCCCGCCCACAAGCCCTGCCGCCCACAAGCCCTGCCGCCCAGCGCCCAACGCGTGCGCCCAACTGCGCCCAGGCTCGGCCATGGCCAAGCCACCTCGAGCCATGGTCGAGCCAAATCGAGCCAAATGGATCCAAAATGTGCCAAAAGGCTAGCCAAGTGGCTAGGAAGGTCAACACGGGTCAATTTTGGTCAAACCCGGGAATTTCAAGCCTTTTTAGCTAATTTGGCCCATTTAAACCCAATTAAACCTATTATAAATAGAATCTCACCCTCATCATGTAAAAACACATCTCATTTTCTCCAAACCCAAGCATGGGTTTAGGATTAGAAATCCTCTCTCTAGTTTTTAAGATCTATTTTTCTCTCTTCTTAGGTTTTAGATTTAATTTCAAACTTTGATGTAATTTKYTTTTCTAGATTAGATTTAATTTCAAGCACCTCCTTGGGTTTGTAAGCCTAAGAAAAATCTAAATACTCCTTTGGATTGTTACTTTTGATGCAATTACATTCAAGCTTTGTTTCATTTCTTAATTCAAGTAAGTTTCATTTCAATTTTATGTTTTATGTTTTATTTCCATGCTTTGTTCTTTATTTCCATGCTTGTTCTTCATTTTATGATTTTTGTCTTAGCACCTTGAATTCATGTTAGATCTTAAGAATTGGCTATGGAATCTAGATGAGTGACACATCTAGATCATAGATCGGGTCTTAGATCGTCTTGGCTTTGAGTTTTTCCTATGCTTTATTTGCAATTTTATTTTCATGCATAGTTTTAGCTTAAATCCTAGATTTATTGCTTGATGCTTGTTATTTCACGTAAAGTTTTAAACTTTCTCGTTAATTTGCATTGCTCTTGCTAGTTGTGCTTTCAATTTTAGAAAATTTTCATTATTTGAGTTTTTATGCATAGTTGTACCTTGTGCATGCATGCTTGTACTTGGTGAAACATTGCATTTTCTTGCTTATTTTCATTATTACATTGCATTTTCTATTTGAGGCATACGACGAGGCATCCGACCAACATGCAACTTCAATTTCTAGCTTAGTTTAATTAGTTTAATTGCTTTATTTTATTTTCCTTTTGTTTTTCAAATCTTGAAACACCTTGATTCTCTCAATTGAATCGATCTCCGATAATACCAAGCCAAGAACCCGTTGATTCATTTCAATACCACGAAAACTCTTCTAACTGTGAGGTAGTTGGGTAATATGTTATGAAAAGAGGGAGAGAGCCCTTTTCCCCTTTGTTTTCTTTTTATAAAACTCAGCAATCGTATCGAGTCAGGTGAATCATGGCAGGTCGAACTACCCAATTTTTTTTAACAGTGTTTCCACTTAGGATTGGTCGGGCTGACCTAAATATTGAGACGGGTTGTAAGTGGCTCACACCGTCAACTAATTTCAGAGGGCGGGAATTGGCGTTGATGGCCGACATAATCCACCTCGACCTACTGAGTGGCCAAACCTGTATGATATGGTGCACCAACTGCAGCAGTAATAATAGTGACCTACGCGCGATTAGATCAGCAGTTGCTTTGACCAACTGTAGAGGATGGGATATACCGTCAATATGCATGTTGACTGGGGCAATGGCCGACACTGCCTATGCACTGGTTGAGTCATCATGCCACATGTTGTGTTTTTTCCATGTCGTGTCATTTGTTTTAGTAAAGGTCTCGATTCTTTACAAAATGGGGCAATGAGCATTTAAACTAATGACCTCAACTCATTGACATAATACTTCTTAAAATCAAGCAAAAAAAATTAAAGAAAATAATGAAGAAAACGAACGATTAAGAAGGAAAATTTATAAAAATACTAAATAAATGATAAAGTGGAAATGAAAGCTTGGGTTCACTCTCAAGAAGCACTTGTTTAACATAATTAGCTCGATAAACTCTTTTCAGATTTAGGCATTTACGGCATTGTCAGGACTAATGAGCTCCAACTCTTACGTTTCTAATGATCCTTGAAAGTAAGGTTTCACGCAATGACCATTTACTTGGAAATGCTCTTGAGTTTTCTTGTTCACTAACCTGACTGTACTGGACAACATCATCTCTTCGATCAGAAATAGGCCACTCCATATCGACTTGAGCTTCCTAGAGAATAAACAAAGGCAAGATAAATAACACAAAGAAGATTATCTACATGTTAACCCAAAATGGCCCCTACCGCATTTCTCGATGCATCACACATAATTCTAAAATGTAAGGACTAATTTGGGGCAACAACCACTGGATTCGTAGTAAGATTTTATTTTAGTAAATTGAAAGAACTCAAACACGATTCATTGAACTTAAAGGGCACATCAAGACTTGGCAAATGAAATAATGGGCGACTAATTTTTGAAAAATCTTTGATGAAACATCGATAATAACCTGCATGTCCCAAGAAATTTCTAATGCCCTTAATATTCATGTAGGGAGGAAATTTTCAATAGCATCTACTTTTTCTTCGTCAACTTCTAAACCCCTACTTAACACACATGACCAAGCACAATACCACTTTTCATCATAAAATGACTCTTTTCCCAACTAAGTGACAAATTACTAGTAATGAAACATTCAAGAACTTTGGCTAAATTATTTTAACAACAAGTAAAGGATGAGCCAAATACCAAAATATAATCCATGAAGACTTCGACAAAATCATCGATCATGTATACGAAGATGGATAGCATGCAACATTGGAAAGTTACTAGAGCATTTCAAAATCCAAAGGGCATCCTTTAGAAGGCGATTGTCCTAAATGGACATGTGAAATTTATCTTATTTTGATCCTCCAGAGCAATGCCCACTTGGTAATAGCAAAAAAGGCCATTAAGAAATAAATGGTATTAGTGGAAGTCCGGTTTTTCGAGCAATTTATTGATGAACGGGAGTGGAAAGTTGTCCTTCCTTGTGGTGGCATTATCTTCCTATAGTCAATGCACATGTACCACCTGGTGGTTAATCGAGTTGGAACGGTCTCGCATTTGTCATTCTCGGTGATTGTGATGCCACTCTTTTTTAGAACAACATGCACGTGTATCACCAACTCACTATCAAGCATGGAAAAGATGATTCCTTTTTTGATTAACTTAAATATTTCTTTCTTCACAACTTCTGTCAAACTTGGTTTCAATTGTCTTTGACAATCCCTTATCAGTTTTTCTCCGTCTTCCAAGATAATGCGATACATATTAGTGGCGGGACTAATCCCCTTGATGTCCCCCGAACTCTAATCAATGGATCCTTGATATTTTTTAGCACATCAATCAAGGCTTTCTCCTCTTCATTCATCAACTTGGTGAAAATGATAACGAGTATCATTTGACCCTCATTAAGAAATATGTACTTGATATGGGTTGGAAGAGGTTTAAGATCCATTTTGGGATCAATATTAGGTTTCTCACTCATAGCTTGAAAATATCAATCACCCCCTCCAAATTAGGCTCTAGCCATGTGTCGTCCTCGACGAGCAAAGAAATATCATCGCAAGCAAGAAACTCATAGACAATCGATTCCTCCTCATTTTTTTCTTCCATCAAAGGAGCGATGGGGTCAATAAAAGAACATTTGGCATTGGTGGTATCCATAAATAAGTGTCTTAGAATATGGTGTGCACCCAGATATCCTCTCTCACATTTCTTACCTCCAATATGACAAAGTCGACGGGCACAATAAGACCACCGACTTGAACTAGGACGTCCTAAATAATCCCCTTCAGACATCGGATATTCTAGTTGAAGGTGCATATTTTTGGGTTTAAGGTCACCTAGGTCAAATTATTCAATAGGAAACAACATTAGATTGATCCCCTCCCCAAGGTCGAGCATGGCCCGTGTTTCATTTTCATTTCCCAAAGTGGTTTTTATACAAAAGCTTGTGAGGTCACTTTTCTTACGAGGAGGGGGTTTCAAAAGATAACAATCACCATAATTGAAAAATAAATCTCTTCATTATCCTCAAAACGTTATTTCTTGGAGGATAGTTCTTTGAAAAAATTTACATAGGCGGGAACATGTCTTATAACATCAATTAAAGGTAAATTAACATTCACTTCGTAAAGCATATTGTAAAGGTCAAGAACTTTCTTATCTTTCTTTTCGGGGCAAAGTCGGTTCAGAAATGGAATAAGAGGTCGATATGGATTAGATGCCTTGTGAAGAGCAATGGACAGCTTGGCTTCCTTATTAGTATTTGCTGACAGCGGGGAGGTAGACTTAGGAACCACACTCTCTTCTCAAACCAGAGATGGAGGAGAGGAATAATCCTCCCACTAAAATGTTCTTATCTACAACTAGCCTACTCCTAAGGATGGTGATAGATTGAGCTTGTGTCAGTTGGCTTGGAAACTTTTTGGGTTCATTCTTCCCAATTTTTGTAGCTAATTGGAAAGTTTAGGTTTCAATCTTATCCATCCTCTTGTCAGAATGTCAAGTGAAATCTCACAAGAGTTCTCCGAGAGAAGGTGTGGTGGGGGCTTGAAATGGTGGTGTCGGTGGAAAAGGAACTTGAGCTTTTGTTGGTTGAAAAGGTGGTCGAGATTGGAAGGAAACTTGACCTCTTTATTATTATTGATAAGATTGTTAAGGGCAAAGTTACTCTGATGTTGAGGACTAGATAAATAATTGCCTTCATTAAAGTTGTTCGACGATGGTAAGTTTGGAAGAATCCTTTCATCTGGATTATACATTTGTGATTAAGGGTTTCTATTACAAGGAAAATAGTTTTGATACCCTTGACCGGCTTGGTTTGACAAATAACTTGCCCAGCTTGAT
The DNA here is from genome assembly GCA_014905375.1 of Phtheirospermum japonicum. Lineage (NCBI taxonomy): Eukaryota > Viridiplantae > Streptophyta > Magnoliopsida > Lamiales > Orobanchaceae > Phtheirospermum > Phtheirospermum japonicum. Next base: position 452,363 of record BMAC01000779.1, read on the forward strand.
TTGATTGATAACCTTATACCGCTTGAGCTTGGTCCTCAAATTTCAAGCCACGGGACCTAAATGATTACATGAAGTAGATGGGTCTACTATCAGTTAAGCAAACTCATGCATCGGTTAGGCCCCTTTAGGATCATATTGATGATATGTGGAATTTAAGGCACTCGAGATTCTTGGTGAGATTGAGGAAAGTGGGATGGTTGCGGGTCATGAGGCCCTTGATTTTGAGGTGAGTGAGGTGCATGCAGAGCTTGATTTATGTAGAGAGGTGGAATGTCTATGTTTTGATGGTTATGATTGGCGTAAGGTGATTAGGCATTGGGAGGATTTTGGTTTATAAAAGGTGGTGCAGCATCATGATGAACTTGCTTGTCTTGAACATCAGGTTAATGTGGATTATCTTGAGGTTTAGTCATCGATGGCTTGTCTATCAATTCTTGATGAATATTTTCATCGAGAAATCCTTCCAATGAGGTTCTTAAATGATTAATTCGGTTAATGTTTTCGATGAAAGGAGCAAGCTCTCCAAGTGCTCGTCTTCCTTACATACACTCAACAAAAGAATTAAACATATCGAGTTGAAAGAAAATTTAATTAAATTAAAATGTATCACAAAAACAAAATACTTAAAGCCTTAGACTTCCTCGCCAATGGCGCCAAATTTTGAATCAAAATTTTTACGCTTAATCTTTGCTCAAGTTCATCCGCAAGAGAACGGGTTGGTTGTAGGTGATAAGTTTGACTCAAGTATATCTCAAGTAATGGCAATTGGAAATAAGGATTTTATTTCACACATATCACACTAGACATGTGATCAAAATAATTTGGTTTTTGAGTTTTGACAAATTAAGAGAAATAAGACTATAACAGAGTTTGAAAGTTGGAAAGCAAGAACATAAAAGCATGAATAACCATAAACATCATAAACATATGTGAAACATCATAGTAAAAACATTCATTCACAATATGCATAAATAAGAAAAGGTGGTCACATCAACTAATCCTTAAATCCAAGACAAGGAATCTAGTTTAACATGTTAATTAGAGTATAAATATTCAAACAAAGCATTCAACAATACCAAAAATCATTTTCTATTTTACAACTAAAGTCAAACCAATAAAAAGTAAAAAATCTCATATAAAGAAAGGAAAATCAAGGGAACCATACATAAGCCACCAAACATCGTCATCTCTTTTTCAATCTTACTAAAAGTAGAAAGAAAAATCAAGAAAACAAGAATAAGCAAAGATAAGAAACAAAGAGATTATTATCAAAAGGAAATTATTCTTCACATTAAAACATAAGATTACACAAGAAACATGAGTTTTCAACCTATAGGAACAATGTAATACAAAAATCTTCAAGTAGTTTTTAAGCTTGAGAAAGTACGAAGAAGGTGGCAATGGTGAAATTCAAAACTTGCAAAACGAGAGAGTTTTGGTGAGGTTTTGTGTAGTGAATAGTGGATATGAGAGGTGGGAAATTGGGGGGTATATATGAATGAAAATGGGGGCAAGAAGGTCAAAATGGCAAAAATAGCCCAAATCGATTGGAGTCACAACACGCATGCGAGGGTGCAAGTGCCATTGGGAGGTGCACGTCAACCATGTACGGTGGCCAAGAAATAGAATCAAGTATTGTATCGACTGGGCAGTAGAGAGCATCAACTGGGCGCGTCGATGGGCATCATGGTCAATGCAGTGTGATGACGTGCACAAGGTGATGTGTTGATGGCTGCGTCATTTTGCGTCGATGGCTTCGATGATATGAGATGATGCGTGGAACTCTTGCCCAAATGGTGTGGTGATGTGCGAAGGGCATGGGCAGCTTCGAAGTTTACTTGGGCAGTTTTCTAGGCATCATGCAAGCGCGGCCAAAAACGTTCGTTCGTGACTTGACTAGTCCTTAATTTTTACCATTATTGTTTTCTCTCAGTTTTTGCACGGTAGACTTATCATGAGAATAAGTGGTCTTATCTCATCTTCCATCCCTAGCCCAAGACTTCTTTGACCAACTTTGACCTTCAAAAATTACATAAAGTAAAATTTTACAAACGAGCTAAAAGATACGAAAAACCACAAAAAGACGAAAGAAACTACGAAATGTAAAATAACAAAATTGACTCAAAACACAATGAATACACAACTAAATCATGAAATACGAGACACAAAAATACACAAAAAAAACACACAATCTATACAATTCAACAAATTAATAAATCAAATCGATAAACAAAAAGGGCACAAGAGAAGCATCAATGGAGAAGTTATTTCTATTCATAAACCATCTCAGAGTAATAAACAACAAAATGAAGTAAACAGAGTCATATGGAATACACACAAAATCTGTTGATCTAAAGAACATAAATTAAAAGGAATGAAAATTGCATCACTAAATAAAATATGGGATTTCCGATGGGTTTTTCTAAGGACAGGTCCCTCGGTAATTAGTTCTTCAATGTATCCCTCATTATTTTGCCCAATATTTTTCCACCAAAATTACCTAGAATAATGCCAAGGAAATTTAAATCCCTTGGTAGATTTAGCAAAAAAATAAAAATATATATACAAAGTTTTAGCATTAAAAGTTTTGTGCTAAAATTAGCTATGGATTTCAATTCTATTGGTAATTACTAAGAGATTTCAAATCCCTTGGTAGCATAAATAATGAAAATGAAAATAGTTTTTAGCATAAAAGAAATATGCTAAAATTACCAAGGGATTTCAAGTCCCTTAGATAGATAGATAGATAGATAGATAGATAGATAGATGGACGGACGGACGGACGGATGGATGGAGGGATGGATAGATAGATAGCGAAGAAATTTAAAATATAAATTTATGCTAAATTCGAGGGAGTTGAAATCCCTCGGTATTTGAAATCCCTCGGTAATTACTGAGGAGTTCAAGTTTCTTGATAATGTTAGCATATAAAGAACTCTAGCATAAAGATATTATTCTAAAATTAATAAAAGGAACTGAAATCCCACAATAATTATCGAAGGATTTGTATTCCCTTGGTAATTTGGAAAAATAAATAAAAAATAATTAGCATAAAGAAATTATGCTATAATTAATAAGGTATTACAATCTTTAATAACAATAAAACTTTGTAACATAACTTCTCGTTTTTTATTTGTTATTATTTAAATGTAATATTAGTTTTAATATTTAATATAACTATAACACACATCTCATTAATAATATATAATTATGATATAATTACTTATAAATATAATTTACAACCTTAGATTAGATATCTATATTAAGAAAAGAAAAAAAAAGCGAATTATCATAAACGTGTCATACTTGGACCAACAGTTAAGCTCTCCCCCCGTCACCCTTGAGGTTAGGGGTTCAATTCCCATATCCATATTTTGGAGGATTAAAATGGCTTCATGTGTGTCCATGGGCGACGGGCTTGGTCGGCGGGCTACACTATCGAGGGGTATGGGACGGGCTAGCCCAGCGGTTAGGGCCCCACCCCATACCCCTTGAAGTCAAGGTTTCAATTCCCCTTTGCCACATTTTGAGAGAAATAAAATAATTTCATGTGTGGCCATGGGTGGTAGGCTGGACTGCGGGGCAGGCTGGGCTAGTTAGAAGCCCATTGTTATGAATTAATAAATTATCAACGGAAATAAATCTATCAATAATATTAAAAATAATAATTAATATGATGTAAATTACAAGCGGACACAAATCCATCCGTAATATTAAAAATTAAGAAAAGCAAAAAACCTAATTTTTCTTTGGTAAATTATTGGTGGATTTTTTCGTCGGTGAATTCCTAGGTAATTTACCAAAAGAAATTAAAATTTGTTGGTAATTGGGTTATCGAGAAGGGTTTTACCAATGGATCTGATACGTCGGTAATTCCATCAGTAATCGTGTTAAAGATAGAATTTTAGCCTTTACCAATGGAAGTGCATGGCGGATGATTTTGTTCCAAGTCGAGCAGTGTTAATGAATGATGTTTTTCGCTCTAGTAGTCCATGTGTTCGATTAATAATTTTGGCAAACTACTATGTTATTCACAATGCATTTCTGAATTAATTTAATTAATTGATCGCAGTGCAATAAACCAAAACGCCTACATTAGTGTACCATATAAGCTGAATTTTAATTCAATCGGATTGCTATTAACGTATGTCATGTGAATTGTGTAGGACCACATATATATATATATATATATATATAGAGAGAGAGAGAGAGAGGGAGGATTAGGTTCAAATGAGAACCATGTCCTTATTTGCGAACCTAAGGTCAATTATGAACCTTAGATCAAACTAAATGGATGAATCAGGATTTTTTGTATATTTCTTGAGAACCATGTCCTTATTTGTGAACCTAAGGTCAATTATGAGCCCCAAATTAAATTGATGTATCAGATTTTTTGTATATTTCCTTATTTGATTAAAAGCATTAGGATTGTATAATAAAAGCACTACTGGTGTATATAATTGAAATATTAATAAAGCACTGTAATTTTAAAGTAAGAGCACTGGTTCGCAAATAAGGACATGGTTCTCATTCGAACCCACCCATATATATATATATATATATATATATATATATATATATATATATATATATATATATATATATATGTGTGTGTGTGTGTTGTGTGTGTGTGTGTGTGTCCGCGTGCTCGTGTGTGTGTGTGTGAGAGAGAGAGTGATCAACTGAACTTAGAATGCACCATTAGAGCATTACACAAGCACTACCATAACATATAAGTGTGCCATATCAGTGCTACAGTTGATATCACCATATACACATAAGAGAACACCTTGATAAATAATGAAAGAACTGTTATAATAATGAAGAGTTGTCCTTATCCTATACACATACACATGAATTAAGTAAGAGTGCCCTAACCAAGCAAAACCATGATAGTAAAAAAACACATACAACGTGATAAACAAATACTAAAACACATACAATATTGCAAACGCTGGTGTTATAAAGGAAACTTTCAATTCTCTTATGCCACATAACAACGACAACATGTTGTCTATTTTCCATTTGACCAAGAGAATTGAAAGTTTCCTTTATAACACTAGCATTTGCAATATTGTATGTGTTTTAGTGTTTGTTTAAAGTAAAACTCGAATAGCGAGAGCTCATTCAATTGCAATTTTCATTATATTTATTATTGTATTGTAGCCTATACATTCCTTTAACTATTCAAATAACCAGACATAAAATTCAACATCATCACTAGATAAGAGACCAGGGTCACGGGCTTAGAATTTTCAATGTGATTCCAGAGGCCTGCGCGGCACCTCTTCCCAGAGGCTCAGTTTTTTCACCGGGACAATGTACTGATTTTGCCTTGCCTTGGGCTCCTCAGGGGAACGGCTCCAATTCCCGACCAGGTTTGGGTAGGGTTGGCCTAGTCCTCTCTTCACCGTCAATTCCATGAAAAGAGACAAGCTCCCCGCATTTAACCAGGTCGGCCTGCCTGAACTCGGAAGGGGACATGAGCATAACTCCACCGTAACCATCTGGAGCCATTCATGCCACAATCCACCAGCAATTGTCTGTCACACCAACCTGTGATGCCACACATCTACCATGGTTATCTTTGCTAGTGAAAGGCACAAAAATCATATTGAACTTGTTAAATTATGAAAATCAATTATACATCTATCAAAAGCACTGTTAAATATTAACAACACCGAATTGAAGTTGAAATATAGCACTAAATTAAACTAACATATTATACGGAATTTGAAAAAGAGTAACACTCATTAAAAATACTAAACGAGTAATATTGAAAATGGTACACAAATCGTAACATTATTTTTTTTACATAATGATTATTTTTTAGAATAAAGAAGTTTTACACACAAATCAGAGAATTATTTGTTCTAATTACAGTAAGACTAGTTTTCATAATAAATAGTATTTAAGTATTTTTACCCGAGAGCCACGAAATTAGTTGTAAAATATAGCAAAACACCCTAAACTTGAAAAGAAACCCTTAGATAATTGAGTTTGTAAAAATGTAAAACATACAACATCCGTGGGTCGCATGTGAATATGTGACATAAAAAACTAAAATCTATAAGGCACTGATAATTCTATTAAAAAATATCGTATATCTAACTTGTAGTATATGTAATGTTATTTTATATTCCTTTTTTTTCTGCGTAAGACATTAATTTGTTCATGTATATAAATAATTTCTTTATCAATGCATTATATTAGAATTAGATAATGAGATTTAGAATATATTTAATATTTATTTTTCTAGGAGTAAGAATTTATTATTATTAATTTTTATTATTGTTGTTCCACTCTTTTTTTTTCTTTTTTGGCGTAATACTTTTTCATATATATTTTAATATTATTCTCAATGTATTATATTAGGATTAGATATCCAAATTTATTTTTATATATTTTATATTTATTTTCCTTTTTTGATAATTTATATAACTCGTATGTTTTAAAAATAGAATATTTAAATTCTAAAAATAAAATTATTTCAACTTTTACTGTAAATAAAAATTAATTCAACTTTTATCGATTTATTCTAATTAAATATTACTTACATATATATAGTATGTGTGTGGGTGGGTGGGGGGGGGGGGGGGGCGTGGTACTGTACCTCTCATATAATATTTATAGTTACAGGTATAGCTATAGTACTGCACCTCCATAATTTTATATATTTATAATATTTATACATAATTAAACTCCCCAATTCAATAAATAATAAGTAAGAACATGTGGTGATTGAGTAATTATTTTTTCTTCATATTTGATTTATATTAAATTTGGACTGCAGATTCATTAGAGATACATTTTTTAAAATATAGTTCTTAATAGGAAAATTTATTTTTGCATCCCATTGTATGAAGTCTTTTATACATTACTCCCTATAATGTTTTTTGTTCCACTTTACCCCTAATGTACAAGAGTTTTTGACATTTTTTGATAGAATATTCTTTCTACATTCCACTGACGGACAGCTGGGAGGCAAAGTGTAAGAATCTCATAGTTTTGGGGGCAAATTAAAATAATATAAATATTGGATTTTTGTCTTAAAATTTTATATTTGAAAAATATATAGAGTTGTTATATTTTATATATATATGCACACAAAAATAAAGTTGTCAATACAATTTTAATTAAAAATAATAAAATAAAAACATAAAATTTGAATTTGTATTTATAATTTTCTAAATATGAATGTTGTCAATACATCTTTTATATTTTTAAATATTCACGACTAAATATTATGTAAATTATTTGGCTAAATAACATAATAAATATAATGTTAAGTATATAAAGTAAAATAAATGTGTATTTCGTATATACATTATAATATTATGATACAAAAAATAAAATTACTATTTGATATTATTATTTATATAAAATCTGTGATTGAATACTATATTAATCATGCGTACATTGTTATATAAGATTGTATCACCATATTACATAGAGAAAAATATTTGTGTATGAGTGCAATTGTGATTATATTATAAGATAATTTTATAATAATATTTTTTAACTATATTACTAATTACTATATATCATTTTCGATTATATATATGAGATATATATTCTTTTTTTTTTTATAAAAATAATACTTTTACATAAAAACTTGTCATCCAAATTATAAGATTTTTGTACTTTGCACCCAAACTATAAGATTCTTGAACTTTGTCCTCCAAACTATAAGATTCTTACACTTTTTCCCCCAGCTCCCTGCCGACAGAATCTAGAAGAAATATTCCACCGGAAATAAGCTTTAGGGGGCGACATTTAAAATTCTTGTACATTGATTCGCACGTATTTGTCACGAATCTGTACATAATCGAGTCATGTTTGAGTCTTTTTATTCTCTTTTTTGGGTTAAGAGTAGGTTAAATTGCATTGTTTTGCATTCTTTACCTTCTTGCTTAACTTTCCGACTTGTTACTCTATAATCGGTCCAAATGAGAGTAATTCTTTATTTTCTCATACAGCTAGAGCGTCCGGTGGATCCAAAGGACAAAGATAGAAGAAGCAACTCTCAAAAGTAGCCCAAAGGACATTCATCCGATCGGACAATGTGTATCACCGATCGGACTGACTGGTGAATCATACACCTACCGGATAAACTGGTGCACCGATCGAAGCCGCGGACAGAAGACTTCGTCCGATCGGACATGTACGTTATGCATGCAGAGTTCTTGGAAATCTTTAGTTACGAAATGGATTGGAGTATTTAAAAACTATGGAGGAGGCTAGGGTTCGGATTATTCAGCAGTAGAGATTTGTGAGAGGCTTGAGACACCATAGAACACCTCAAAGGTTGAGAGATTTGACACATCTCTCATACCTCTAGCGTAAAGCCCTTACGGCACCCATAGTACGGTCCGATTCGTTGTAGCTATCGTTCGTCGCTAGAATTCTGGGTTCGTGACATGCCTTGAGATTCTACGAAACTCTCGGAGTGAGTGTGTTCATCATCATCGCCCATTGAAAGTAGTCCCTCGATTAGTAATCTCTAAACTTATTTTCTTGTAGTTTTCGTAATTCGCTGATTTGGGAATTGCTATGAGTATTTTGGAGAACATATTGGATGGTATTTGTTGATGGTTAGCTTAAGTGTTGTTGATTGGAACTCGAATTATTGTATTTTTGCGGTATTAATGTTTGATGAACACTTGCGATTAAGTTGTGCATGAAATTGTGATTGGTTTAGCTATGTTATTGAAGCATTTTACTATTTAAATTATTATGAATCTTGTTTAGCATTTGAAATGATTTCGCAATTGAAGTAGAGATAGAATCATTGGTGTTCTTTGGTTGTTAAAGGCATTCGATTATTAGCTTACTATTGTGAAGTATGATTAGTAGCAAGTATGTTTATGATCGATAGCACGATATGTGGTAGCAAGTAGTGATATTTGTCAATTACTTTTCTTATAACTTGTCTAGAGGTTGACACCCTCGAGACAAGAAGAGTTCGTTTTCAAATTTATTGATATTGAATCATTTTCAAAACCCCAATTGATCGTGTGTTTTAGAAATAGAATTTGTGATATTAGTATAATAAATGTCATTAAGTCCGATCCCAATTCCTCGAGAGATCGACCCGAGTTAACTTACCAGTCTACAAGTGGCCCCGTTCTCTTGCGCGCAAACTTAAACTCCTTTTCAAACGTAGACGCGTATTGGTTGAACGATAATTAATTTTGAAAGGAACACAAAAGTTCGGCTCATACATCGAGGGGCAAAGTGTAACAAAAGACCCTTCGCAAGAAATTCATGTATATCAAAAAATTTAGAGTGATCATCCATTTTTTCTTTTGAGCTTTTTGAAAAAACGGTAACAATTAAAAGAGTTAAGAAGAATTGGATTTTATCTTCACAACCCCTTTTTCAATCTCTACTGCAACCATGTCCTCCTCGGCATCTTTGTCCGCATACTTTGTATCTCGTTCAAGTTCAATGCTTGGCATCTTCTGTCCTTCATACTCCTTCCGATTCCTCAAATGTTTCGCATTCACTTTCTCTTTAGGGTTTACTTCCATATTGCTTGGATACTCCCCTTTCTTGTGTTGGTTTCCAATGATGGTAGACAAATGAGAGATTTACTTTTCAAGCGACTTCATGTGGGACACAACTACCCCGTTTATTTGAGTTAGATTTGCCTCCATTGTGTCGATTCTTACTTTGCCTTTCTCGAACCGAGACTTTAATTCACCTATAAATGTGGTGAACATTTCTTCTATACTTAGCTTCCTTCCCTCGTTGATCACCCCATACGTCGATGAAAAATTCAGTGGTGGTTGGAGTGCATTGATCGGATTGGAATATGAGAAGTTTCGATGATTTCTCATTCCTTGATGGCACTGGTTTCCACCTTGGTTGCTTTTATGGTTATTATTGAAGTTTCTTTGATTGACAAAATTTATATCTTCAACATCTCCATGCATAGAAATCCCACTTGCTTGGCCCGGTGACATTCCCGAGCTTAGTGACATCAACATGTCAAACCTGGTATTTATTGCTGTTAATTGTTTAGTCATAGCGGTGATCACATCATTCTCGCCCACCATATCAACCTTTTTGTCATCGAGCATTCTGTTAGCGATTGATAACTATTGGCTGCCATTTCTTCTAATATGTTCATCGCCTCATCGGTGCTTTATTCTAAAATGGAGCCTTCTGATGAAGCATCTACCATCACCTCTCTCAAAAGCTCTTATAATCTTCCCATGCCTCATGTAATGGCTCTCCATATAGTTAGTTAAATTGGCTAATCTCTCTTTTTAACTTTAATGTCTTGCTTGTGGAAAGAGTTTGAGTATAAACTTTTGACACAACTCATCCCACGTGCCAATAGCTCTGAAGCCTAACGTGTTATACCAAAACTTCGCCTTATCCCTTAAAAAGAAAGAGAATAGGTGGAGTTTATTACATATTCTATGATCCCATCCGTCTTGATGGTCCCACATATCTCAAAGAACTGCACCAAATACGCGTTCAGATCATCTATTGCGCTTCCCTCAAACTAGTTCTGTTGAACCATCGCAATCAATGCCTTATTCAACTCAAAGTTGGTTGCTAAAATTGCTTGTCCGTTTGTTCCTCCATGAGTCTAATTAGCATTTGGCTAGAACATGGTTTGGTTTGAATGGCTTGTGTGCATCATGTTGGAGTTATTCTTGCAACTCTTGGAACTGTTGTTAGAGTTGATTTATTTGAACGTTTACATTGGCTTGTGTATTAGCCATTTATCCTTTAAATTATTTGGACCTTTTCGTCTACAAGTCACCTTAATTTCAGGATTGATGGGTTCCAAGTGTACCCCTTTAGAAGGTGCGCAACCTACAAAATAACTAAACTAGACCCCAATCAAGAAAAAAGTAAATATTTAAATTAAAACTATTTTATCAATTATATTATTATAAATTTTAATCTATGGTCCCCGAAAACGGTGCCAAAAACATGCCCTGCCCAATAGTTAGGTCGAGTTATAAGATTTTGTTCATTTATTTATACTCTATCTAACCAAAATTATATGGTGTAGATTTAGTATGTGACGAGTAAGGTCGATTTTCACAAGGACCATATGTTGATTTTATATTCACAAGTACGTCGTTAAAAATGACAAATATATTCACAAGTAGTGTAGTTTTATCAAAACCAAAATATAAGATGATTTGACTTACGTCATTACAAAAGACAAATATAAAATAAACAATTATAAAACTAATTATGATTCACAAGAGTTCTGGCAAGATGTAAAAACACGAGTAATCAAATGATAAGGGGATATTCTGGGTTTTGAGGTTACTATGAACTTTCAATATTCTTCCTTTTCAACCAATCAAGTATTGTTGTGATTCAGTTCAATATAAGCCAATCACAGTTCTGGTTTAATCGTCACCTCGAAGTGATTAAACCATTCTGAGTATGAAACAACATCTCTGTTTGAAATAATATTTAGAACTCCAATATATTTTATAGACTTATACGACTTTACTACTAATCTCAAGCCCCTCGGTCTTATTGTTTAGAGTGTTTGTGATTGAAAGCTTACTGATAAACCTCATCTCTTAAATTATGATTTATCAAGCTAGTAGTTATAAAAAGATTGTCAGTTAATCACGAGAATATGAGCCCAAAAAGTTTTGAATCACTTATGCAACCAGGAAATTAAATCATAAATATAGTAAAAGGATCATACTTAATTTTAATATATATATATATATATATATATATATATATTACAACATTAATTGTTCAGATATAACTCTATCTCAATGGCTTGTTTTTAATTCTCTTATTGAATGAAATGATGGCTTTGAGATAAATTTTGGAACTCATTGCTCATGTTTCACTACAACAAATGAGACCAACTGCAAGGACAAAAGTCGTTCCTACACATGTTGTTGTATTTCCTTTTGGTCTAGAAGAACGACATGTCGTTCCAAAATTGTCGTTCCTATAGGCATTTGCCTGTAGCTCTATAGGAACGACTTTGCGTCGTTCCTGTAAATTAAATATCAATAGGCACGACATGTCATGCCAATCTTTCGTTTTAACAAACTCGTGTCAATAAGTTTGGAGGAGCGATCACGTCGCATATATTGGAAGGACATGTTCTCCCAAAAAACTCCTTCTAGAAAAGTAGTGTTTCTAGAACGGATTTAATGAAACCCTTCTAGAAAGTGAAGTTTGTATAAGAGATCTTTTAATAACCTTTCTAGAAAGTTCTAAAAAAATTAAGAAAAAATGCGAATGAAATGCCAGAGCCAACAATTACATAAAAACATAAAAATTAAATATCGTAAATATATTAATCATTTCACCAACAAATACACCAAATCACCAATAGTACATATTGTGCATATATTAATTAGTTCACCCATGAATACACCAAAATCAGTAGCATAATCAACTTCAAGGGGAGATGCTACGTCTTGAGCCTGCTTCAATGACTTGGCAGATGCAGTTGGCTCCATTTTCTCAGTAACTGGAGTTGGACCTATTACCAGAAACAAATCAAGGCCTCCATGTTTTTGTAGCAGGCAGAGAAATACAACAATGAAAAGATAGATAATAGCACTCTGTATAAGACATAAAAAAAAAGCTGCATATATATAAAACATACTTGTTCTGGTCCTTTAGGAGGCACTGGCAAACTAATTCTAGCAACAGGAATGTTTTCTTTTACACTAGATACTGCAACATTCCTCCTCTCACTAGAAAAGTTTTCGGAATTGCTGACGTGTCCGTGCCCACTTCTATCACTTGGTCTTTGCCCCTAGACAGAAGGTGTTTCTTCAACTCGCCTAGTAGGTGACCTTGGTTTCCCATCCTTGGATACCCATCTCTTCTCGTCGTACCTTTTAGTTGAGTAGAGGCAAAGTAAATCCAGAAATTAGTTTGTAGAATCAGACAAACAAATTAGAGTTGCATGACCAGAAGGAAAAAAAAAAAAGAAAAGAAAAGCCCATACTTTGCACGAATGAAATTCTCGATCCCAAATCTATCGTAATTTGGTGGAAGCTCTGCCTCCCAGTAACTGTTTGCCTTCTCATTTCCCATGGCTATAATGTTTACAAGGAAAATTAAAATTATAACAATCTTTTGAAAATATTGTTCCTCCAAGTTTTGATTTAAGCAAGCATCTAGCACGATAAATACATTGCCAACACATTGGATAATTCGAGCTTCTTTGACACCTAACCATAAACAGAATAAACATATAAGTCGCATTCCAACCTTTTTTCTTGCCCTCTCAAACCCCAATTTTCAATTAATATCACAATGTAAAAAAAAATTGAAAACCATTATACACACAAGCTCATACCATTCAAGAATGCATTGGAGGTGAAACTCATGCTTGCAGATAGTCACCTACAAGGAACGATTCGTACGATTTTACTATATATAGCAATGGATAGCGCAATTTAAAAAAAAAAAAGTCCTCAAGGCATATGCCTACAAGTACCATCACAGGCTTCCTGAACCCCACCTTCGACACAACTTAAACATAAAAAGAAAAAAAAATATCTTTAAATTCTATTCAAATATATATATTAATAATAGAAAATCTAGGCTTTTATACAAGAAGGAACTATAACAGCAAGAAGAATTGATTTATTATGTTACTTCATAAAGGAAAATCAATTTATCAAATTTCCTATTATAATGTGAACTATAAGTTAAAAATATTCTTACTTACCTGTTGATACTTCAATTCCAAAGCATTAATTTGGTCAGTAAAATCTAATCCAGTATCATCAGCCATTCTTTGAACCTGAAAAAAAAAAAGCAGCAGCATTATATATATATACCGACAAAAGCAATAATTAAAAAAAATGAGGATTCAACAAAAAATGTAAAAAAAACATTAAAAATAGGCAGCATGTATCAGGAAAAGAAAAAATTAAAAAACAAAATAATAACCTTAATGATCTTCTGCTCCAAATCAACCAATGGCTTCTCGAAAGCAAGTGTTACGGGTTTAGGCTTCTCTTCAAGAGGCTTGAAATTAGAAATATAAGTTAATGGCGCTTTGCAATTCGTATCAACATCGTCCGGCCACGGATAATCAAGGGAGAGTGACACGAAGATTACCAATAGAAAGAACATGTAAACAGAGAATGATGAAAAACTAAACTACTAATAACAGAGTGAACTTATTTATCAAAGTGAACTTGAAGTTTTATTTAAATAAACCATAATCAAAATCAGATTAAATAGTAATTCTGACTCGGTCCTTAATTTTCTACTTCTTCACATCTTGCCATTTCTAGTTTTCCTTTAAAACCTATAAATTCCTTTTTTCTCACTCCACAGTGCAAAATTATGTTGTTTCATACTTGATGAAGAAGTAACCAGTCTATATCGGACGGAGTGAGATCTGCTTTCTTGAGAGCCAACTAAATTGACTGTAGAACAACATGAACAGCGAATCAAAAAACCTCTTTACCGTTCATGCGAATGCTCGAGTAGGAGGACCCTTTGGGCAGAAGTCCACGAAATGAACCGTTTGTACCAAACTGACCATCTGTTTCATTTTCTTCTAAGAAGGATTTAAGGTGCCTAAAAAACACCATATCAATGATCAATTATAGAAACACAATATACGTCACTAAAAAAGGGTAATTATAATAAGTACCTCTGCCCTTCACCATCACTGTGCACGTCAAAAGCGAACAAGCCATATTCTTCACTATCACAGGCCTGCACAAAAATGATAATAAAATGCTTTTTATAAAACAGAGAAAAATAAAAATATCATGCATTGCAAAGAGTTTTGACCAAGAAAAGAATTGCGAAACCAATATACTGTGGTTCATTCCATGTGCATTGATTAATTATTTTCTCAAAAATAAACTAATAAAACGATATTATGTCATAAGAGTAGGTCGGTTGTATGAACTATGCATTTATAATTCAAAATCTCAATTGCCTTGCAAGAATGAAAAATATAAATGATACAATAGCTAATAGATGAACAACCAAACCTAAGTTCTTATATAAATTAGTTCTTACAAAATAATTACTAGAGAACCATCCAAATGGTCAAATAAAATTTCCTACCGCATTCATAGTAATTCAAAGTTCTCACCAATTTGTTTGTTTATTTTATTAATAAACCCAAAATAACTATTCTCATAATCTTCAAAGAATGGAGCTAAAACACAAACATTTCAGCAATTTGAACGATTTCCCAAAAAGAAAAAAAAAAGAAAAACATAAACAACCTGGGCATTCTAGATTCAGAAGGGGAAACCTTCTCCGCAAGCTGAGTAGCGCAAAAACACACAGCTATCCTTGAAACACAATCAAAAAACCAAACCCCAGATCGATAAATGCCTAAGGCAGAGGATAATTGTGTGGGCTCTGAGGGATTAAACAACCTAGATGCATTCGCCATTCGATATTTCTCAAAGACTGAGGAATCTTCACTAAATTGTAATTGGTTTTTTTTTCCAGTTCAAATTCTCAAGGAAACAACATTTCAACCTAGCATTGAATAGTACTCATAATCCATCTTAAAACCCTAATTTCTCAATAATTAAGCTTCATACATTCACCAACGGGAACCGTAAAATTAAAAAAAGCTTGGTTAGGGTCAAGAAGCTAACTCACWTCTAGAACGRGTTGCCCAATTTCCYCTCAATTACTTTCATCTCCYAAGAGGAGCCYAAGCTGAGCCGTGAAGTTCTCAGTCGMCTRGASAGRGGCTTCAMSCAGAAGGGTTCGCTATGKTRGAGTATCCGACAAGGGCTGAAGAATTMAAATTAACCTTGTTKTTGAGAGGTTTTGACCTGGAGATTAATCTGGAGATTTCTTCAAAACAAACCCTGGAGATTACAATTGTTCAGGTTTTGACAAAAAAAACGAGAGGGGTTTTGTAAATAGCMCTGAAATYAAATTGTTCAGCTTTTCCTGGAGATTACAATTGTTCCTTTTTGACGTTTTAGCGCTGTAAATTGCCGCCTTCCCCAATAAAAAATTTCAAGGGGTTTTGTAATTGCCGCCTTCTTCACATATAACAACAACAACAACAATAATCATAATAATGATAATAATAATAACAATAATAATAAATAATAATAATAATAATAGTAATAGTAATAATATTAGTAGTAATAATAATAATAATAACCCTCCTAATGAGAATTGATTAAGAACAAAAATTTTAAAACCTAAAAAAATAAAAACTAACCTGCAATGATTATAATTGTAACGGTTAATGATTAAAATAAATAAAACACTATGTGAATCTGATAATACTAGCAATGTCATGATATCAATCAAAAGATAAAAGAGTATTGTCTCGATATCAATCGAAATCACTGTCATATGATTGCAAATCATCATTTGTTTCATCATCACTTGTTACAGGATCTTGTTGTTCATCATTTTCGTACTCGGCTATGATGTCATCTTCCATGTCATCGTCATCGCTATATATGTCATATGATGTAGTTGTACTTGAAGATGGACCAAGAGTTTCAACAACGTGGTCAAACGGCATGTTAGCTTAGTGTAACTCAATAGACTCAAGATTTCCAAGATTAGCAAAAGTGAGAATTGCGAAGAGTTATCGGGGTGCAATAGATCTACTTCAGTTAATAAGTTTGTCGATGAGTTAGCATCCACAGTATGGTGAACTTCATGGACAATCTGCCATTTTGCAGGACGAAGAGGGACGTTGGTATAAAACACTTGTCTAACTTGAGTGGCAAGTATGAAACAGTCCTCTTTATAACCCTCGGTACTGGTGTCTATATTTATGATGTTTCTGTCATGCACAATATGTCGATGATGATCAGATTTAAACCATTTGCATCGAAATAGGACAATCGACAATCGACCAGTATAATGAAGTTATAGAATTTCTTGTAAAATGTAATAATACATTTGTCCACTCACTCCAGGCACTGACACACTACTATTTTGTGTTAGTCGACGAATATCACGGTCATAAGATAATAATCACATCCGATTGGGCTGATATAAGGTCACTCACATTCAAACTTTTGGCAGACATTTTCTTAAAGAAGTTACATAATTCTATTATAACATCAGATATATCCTTATCTGAGTATTCACGAGATGCCACTGGCAACAATCTCTGCATTATGATATGGAAATCATGGGATTTCAATCCAGTTATGCGGCCCTGGCCTGGAGGTACACCTTCTTGAGTTTGATGCAAATCCATCTGGAGATCTCACAGATCTGATCCAATTGCAAAATTCAACTCTTTTGGCTGGGGGTAGTGTGTAACGAGCCCTTGGCTTCATTATCTTACCCCTATCCTAAGGTGCAACTCTAGCCTAATTTTCATTCTCATTAGATCGCGTCTTTCATTAAGAGTATCCTTCAACTTCAGTGGATCATCCATGATGGTTCCCACGACACTATCACACATATTCTTTTCATTCTTATATTTCCCAGGTGTTTTTGGTTTGACTTAATTTAGTTGGATCAATATGTCATTCATTGTTTTTTTTTACTCGAGGACTTCGACGTTCTGGTAGACCATTGAAGTCAAGCGAACTCCTCCATCTATGGTGTATCGGAAGAAACGTTCTAGTACCAAAGTATATTACCTTTCCCAATATGCACATAGATGGGGTTTCATCATTGCATGTGGGACAAGCCATGTAACCTTGCCCGCTCCACCCTGACAGAGTACTTCTAGATGGGAAGTCCTTAATTATCCACATTAATGCTGCTCGCATGCGAAATTAACCACGATTTTTTGTGGCAGTGTCAAGTGTGTATGATGTGCATTAGCAAATTTTTCCTTTCTATTCGAGTGTGCGTAGGATGTGTATTAGCAATTTTTATTTTTTTGTTTGAAAACAAACACAAAAACACAATTATTTATTGGAACAACAACCCAATATTCTGGAAGGACATGCCCTTCCAAGTACAATAAAAAGGATTCACCCCCCAATTTATCTAACATTATTGCAAATTTCTTGAAATATAATACAAAAACAAACACAGGAGGCAGGGAGAAGCAATTCATCTGTCATTTCTTCAAACTTCTTGAAATATAACACAAAAACATACATGGGAGGTAGGGAGAAGAATTGAAYTTGTACCTTTGTCTCAAGTTCTTCAAGAGGAATTTACTGCTTGAACATCTGTCATTTATTTTGGAAGGACATTCAAAACGTCTGGAAAGACAAGTCCTTCCAATTACAGCAACAGGAAATTATGCTCAAACATGAATCTGAAGAGGAGAAATTTGGAGATGAGAAATTTGCGGGGGCTAAAATGAGGCTGGAATGAAGGATAAAAACTGAAGTGAGGATAAGGTGAAGGAGAAAAAACGAAATTAATATTGAAAAAGTGGGGGGAAGGTGAAAATTAGGTGGAGTGTATTAAATGATGTTAGTGGTATTTTGGAAGGACATTTTATTAATTAGAAGGACATGTCGTTCCAACAGATACACCATTAAATTGGTGCTCTGTGGAACGAAAATTATATTTATAGGAACGACATTTTTATTTATAAGAACGACAAATGTCATTCCAATAGGTAAATGGACCTACAGAAACGATTTTTGTATGTCGTTCCTATATGTTTACCCTATAGGAACGACAAAATTGTCCTTCCAATATTTTCCTTCCAATAGGTGTCATTTGTTGTAGTGTTTATAGACTCAAATAAAGCTTCCACGCTCATGTCGTAATTATCGAAGTTAACATCTACATTAGAGGAATGGTCCCGTTGATTTACCCATTCATTATTTTCCATAACATAAAGAATTCTTCCTATTTCATTATCTCAAATGATCAATAATATTGTTTTAGGTCCATAGTTAGGTTGGATCCTTACAGGTTAATAAAAGACCTTTTATGTGTTGGAAAATGTGGGCTCAAAATAAATTGCAGCGGAAAAAATATAAACACTCTTGTTTATTAACACACAACTTAATAATGAACTCTCTTAAACAACTCATACAAAACTCATACTTACAAATGACAATTTACATGGCTATTTATAGGACTAAAATGAAAAGACACAACTAATCATGTAAAGGCACAAAATATGAAAGGACACACATGTTCATGAATGGACACTATATCAAAAGTCACATCCATTTATGAATCTAGCTTATATTATTTAACTTTCAWRATCCCCCCTTAAGCTTGATTCTCTCGCATTCCAAGTTTGTGCCTCAACTTCTCAAAAGTTTCGCGTTTCAGGGGCTTCGTGAAAATGTCCGCCACTTGGTCTTCAGATTTCACGAACTTAATTTGAACATCTTTTTTAGCAATGCATTCTCTAATATAGTGAAATCTTGTGTCAATGTGCTTGCTACGATCATGAAAAACAGGATTTTTTGCTAGTGCAATCGCTGATTTGTTATCGACAAATATTTCCGTTGATTCCACGTCACCAAGGTGAAGTTATTTAAGCAAACTCCTTAACCACACAGCATGACAAACACTTGACGTTGCAGCAATATACTCAGCTTCACATGTCGAAAGAGTAACTATTGGCTGCTTCTTCGATGACCATGTGAATGCACATCCTCCAAAATAAAATACAAAACCACTCGTGCTCATACGATCATCGGGATCTCCGGCCCAATCGCTATCGCTATATCCGAACAATTTCATTTCTCCAATTTTTGGATAAAATAAACCAAAATTGATCGTACCGTTGACATACTGAAGTATTTTTTTTAGCCACTTTGAAATGATACTTTGTAGGATTTTCCATATAACGACTAATGAGACCAACTGCATATAGAATATCGGGCCTCGTGCAAGTCAAATATCGCAAACTTCCAACCAAGCTTTTAAACAAAGTTGGGTCGACACGATCTCCATTTATATCCTTCGAAAGTTTGGTCCCAACATCAATTGGAATATTGGTCGTCACGCATTTCTCCATCTTGAATTTCTTTAAAATTCCATTTGCATAGCCTTCTTGAGAAATAAATATCCCATCTTTCTTTTGATGCACCTCAATTCCAAGATAGTATGCCATTAGACCAATGTCCGTCATCTCGTATTCTTTAGTCATCTCTTGTTTGAATTCGTTAAACCACTCATCATTATTTCCTATAAAAATAAGGTCATCGACGTACAAACACACAATCAACATGTTACCTTTATCATCAACTTTTACATGTACCTTTTCAACAACTCGCTTTTCTTCTAACTTTTCTCCATTGCTTTCGAGTTGGTTAACAACTATCACAACTCTTGAGATGTAGTCGGCTACTTCTTCGGATTCTTTCATCTTCAAGGACTCAAACTCTCCTCGTAGTGATTGGAGTCGAACTTTCTTAACTTTGTCGATGCCTTTTGAAAGCATTGTTAAGAATATCCACGCTTGCTTCGCAGTGGTTGCTTGTGAAATCTTTTCAAAATTGTTGTCATCCATGCCGAGTTGAATGATAGAGAGAGCTCTTTGATCTTTTACCTTGGCTTCCTTTAAGGCTTTTCTTTCGGCTTGGCTTAAAGTAGCGGGATCTTGTGAAAAATCATATTCTCTTTCAATGGTTTCCCAAACATCTTGTCCACCAAGATATGTCTTCATTTGAATGCTCCATCGATTGAAATTATCTTTCGAGAGCTTTGGAAATGGGAATGCTCCACTTGCGGCCATCGTCTTTTTAGAGAATCGAACCTTACTCTTGATACCACTTTGTTGGAAAATGTGGGCTCAAAATAAATTGCAGCGGAAAAAATATAAACACTCTTGTTTATTAACACACAATTTAATAATGAACTCTCTTAAACAACTCATACAAAACTCATACTTACAAATGACAATTTACATGGC
>BMAC01000779.1:484100-511369 GCA_014905375.1 Phtheirospermum japonicum
GAGGCGGTGTTACAGGGAATTAAGATGGCTAGTGAGTTGGGAGCTAGAGATTGTGGGCATATACTGATTCCCAACTTGTAGCTCGGCAATTTGATGGTTCTTTTGAAGCTCGGGAGGAGCGTATGGCAATGTATTTGGGGAAATTACGAGAGGAAGCAGCTCACTTTGAAGAATTCACGTTGGAACATTTACCGCGAGCTGAGAATACACGGGCGGATCAGCTCGCCCGAATAGCGGGTTAAGGTCGATGGTTGTTTAATTCCGACGCTTTCATTAAGGTCGATGCCGACGCTCCTATTAGGTCGATGCCGACGCTTTCTTAAGGTCGATGATTGTTCCTTCATGCCGACGCTCCTATTAGGTCGATGCCGACGCTTTCTTAAGGTCGATGCCGATGCTTCTATTAGGTCGATGCCGACGCTTCTATCAGGTCGATGATTGTCTCATGCCGACGCTCCTATTAGGTCGATGCCGACGCTTTCTTAAGGTCGATGGTTGTTTAATTCCGACGCTTCCATTAGGTCGATGCCGACGCTCCTATTAGGTCGATGCCGACGCTTTCTTAAGGTCGATGGTTGTTTAGTTTCGACGCTTTCTTAAGGTCGATGCCGATGCTTCTATTAGGTCGATGCCGACGCTTCTATCAGGTCGATGATTGTCTCATGCCGACGCTTCTATTAGGTCGATGCTGACACTTCTATTAGGTCGATGACTGTTTCATACCGACGCTCCCATTAGGTCGATGCCGGCGCTTCTATTAGGTCAAAGACAATTTGATACTACAACTCTCATTAGATTGAGGGTTATCTATGATGGAGTTTTATTTATGTTTGTGGGCAGAGAGTAAATCCTGTCGAAAGATATAACACTTGATGTGTTGAATAAATTCGTGTGTACATACGGTTGAGGTTACAGTACACCATATTATTTCTTTCAATTTGATAAGTTGAATGTTGTATGTTTTATGTTTGCTTGTTAATAGTTATGCTCATGTCAAACTAATGTGGGGTTGCTTATAGCGAGCTAATATTATCATGTGGCGAGCTAAATATGATCGTGCGACGTCCTCGTACGAGTTGTATAACACTGATTGAATTGATAAATGTTAGCAATAATAACATATTGATGATCTTTGAATTGGAGAGTGTTTGAATACATAAACAATGCGTTGAAAGTTATTAATACGTTCTACACAATCTCAGGCGCAGGAGCAGGACTTGAGGGCGCGGGCTCGGGGGCTGTGATGGTGATGTCGCTAGACGCGGGCGCAGGCTCGGAGATCAGGTCTTCTAGGGGCGTTTGCAACTCGCCATGTAATCCCGCGGCCAAGACTGCTTGACTCTGACATCGTAACCACCACTTCGCATGGATAGACTGTTTCCAATCACCCTTAAAGAAGCTGAAGGGGGTCATTCTGTTGATGATGGCCTTGGCATTCGGGTTATACGAGACATTTAGCTGAGCCACCTCTCCTGTAATGATCTTTGCAGCCTCGGTAATCCATTCGGCAGCACCACGAGCCATCAGGCCGAAGTATATTGATGAGTTTTGATAAGCCTTGATTAGCTCGTGACGGTATGCATCGATAAACTTGCGGCCGTCCTCGCTAAGGAGGAATGTTCTCCGACCCTCGACAATGCCCTCTTCGCGAGCTTTTTTGACTAGATCAGACTGTTTTTGTTGTTGGAGTGCGAGCTCCCCAGCCTGTTTGTGTAGCTCGCTGCCCAAGCGTGTCGTCTCGTCCTTCAGACTGTTGATCTGACTGACGGAAATTGCCAGCTGTTCTTCATGAGCTTTCACCCTTTGAAGTGCTTTATCCAGCTCCCCTTGTGTCAGTGACAGTTGTTTAGTCTGCTGTTCAGCTCGGGTGTTTAGCTCATCAACAGTTTGCTGCAGATCGGCCCCTTTAGAGCGAGCTATGAATTCTTCCGAGAACTTAGCAAACAAGGGTTTCAGCTGTCGAAGTGCCTGCTCGTGAAGAAGTGTTTCCACATCTGCAGCCGTATCTAATTTCGCCAGCACTTTACTCAGGTCCGCAGAGCTAGTAGAGGCTGTCGGCAATCCTTTTTGGAGACGACGCCATTTTGTTTTTGGGGGGCTTGGACTGCGAGCTTTCGGAGCCTGCACTTTGGGGCTGCTGGAGACGTTTGGCAGAGGTCGCTTGCCCTTATTCCTGCCTCGGAGGACCAGCTGGGCCTCCTCCTCTTCATCTTCGACTTCGACCAGTTCGGGCGTTAGTCGAGGAGCCTTTTCAATATTGCTGGAGATGGGGGCTGCGCGAGCTTTGGAAGAAGTAGCCTGCTTCTTTTCTTCGGGGAGTTCAGCCGCACAGGAGTTGATAAAGGAAACTGAAAAATAGAGAGATCATGTTATAATTTCGTTTTAGCACGAGTAAATGGATATAATTGCAAAACCTACAATACCCACCGAATTCACTCCTAGAAATGGCAAGATCCGGCTCCACCGGACGAGAATCGATGCCCGCGTAGCGGAACATGGCGGAGCGATTGGTGATAAGAGCCAGGTCGAAGGGGTGTCGGCTCCACTCCACAAGCTGGTTAAAATATTTTTCATACAACAGAGGGTCTGCTTTGGGGTTTGTTGGTTTGATTTGTGGAGGAGTGTGATCTTTCAGCTCGGTTATAAAAGGCCAAGCTTCAGTATTATGGATAAAGAAGAAGTTTCTCTTCCATTCGGGAACTTTATTTGGGGGACTAGTAAGGAATTTAGGTCGCCCTAAGCGGTAGGAAAGATAGAAGGAGTTTTGCTGGTATTTTACCTGGAAACAATAATGAAAGAAACCAGGATCGGCGCGGGCATTGTAATATTTACAGAGCAAGAGGTACCCGGCTAGGTATTTTATAGAGTTGGGGGTTAATTGCAGAAGTGATATGTTATACATGTTAGAAATATCGACATAAAATTGGTGAGCGGGGAACCTAAATCCGGCTACCAATAGTGTATCAAATAATGTAATGTGATTTGGAGGAGGTCGCATGGGGTCGGCATGCGGGCTGTCGGGTAGAACCATTTTGGCAGTGAGAGGAAGGTTGAGGATACGTTTGAATTGTTCTAGCTTTTTTGGGTCAGGAAGTAGCCAATAATTGTGTTTGACCTCTTTTGTTGTTAAGGATGACGAGGGGAGGTCGTCAAAAGAAAGAGAATTATCCACAGTCACAGGGTTCTCTCGGAAATGTGCGGTGGATGAAGGGTCCCTCGATTCGTGAAGGGGAATACCTTCTAGGATAGGGGGAACCTCGGGAATAAGGAGTGGAAGGTTGCTAGAGGGATTAATGGCTCTGGTTTGGGCTCGGAGTTCTTCCCATGAGACGTCACCCTCTGGCTCGTCGCGAAGGCCGGAGGAGGGTAATGCTAGGGGTTTCGGCCTCGGTTCGATAATGAAAGGGTTTTCGGCGAGATCAGAATCGGGAGAGAGTGATTGGGTTAAAGGATTGTTGTTGGATGTGGCTGGTGATTGTTCCATGATAAATATATTCAGGAGGAAATAACACAGCAAATAAGTACAACTCAGCGAATACAGTCGAAATTTAAATAATTAAATCTGAAAGGGAATCTGGGGACTTACACATATCGCCGAGCTCGTCCATTGTTGGTAGGCTGCGAATTAGTGGTGAATCTCTGGGGGATTGTGATTTGGCGAGCTTTTTTGCAGAGCGATAATGGCGGAAATTTTGAGAGAGATGGTGTAAAGTGGTGATTTGGGGAGGCGGAACGTTTTTGTATAGGGAGACGAAAAGCTGATGTGACGGATAGGAGCGGGATTAATTAGGGTTTGCAAAAGGAATGTTTTGGGCCTTTAATTCTTGGGCCCACTGAACTTATTATATGCCGAGATTTTGAGATTGCGCCGCGTGGCGGGCCGCATTTAATGAAGCGTCATTGGGACGAGACAGAAAGCGAGAAGGCGTGTTTTGACTTTGTGGTTTTGTCATGATTATGGGCTTACATTTTTTGAGGCCGGCTGGTACAATGGTTCCCAGGTCGCTTTGTGAAAAAGAGGAGTGAGCTCGTAAGGATGTACCTTGTGTACCCCTTAAGCTGTTGCTCTTGGGGACTTGTGATTACTTTGAGGAAAGAGCTCGATATCTTTCAGGTCGCGGGAATATGTTGCGACCTATCGAAGTTCGGTTTGTTGAAATTGGGTGGTCTTGATGCGAGCTTCGGTGCGATACATTGCTTTTTCGTTCGTGTGATTGTTTAATACTTTTGAAATTTTATGTTTACATGTTCTACCTGATTTTCATACCTCAATCAACTAGAACATGGGGGACTAGCTGATACGGACCAAAATAACCGTACGTGAAACTATGTGATGAACGTGGCTATTCGTGGAAAGCGACCTCATTTCCTAGGGAGGGTGTACCCCTGGGAGGTGAGCGAGCTGTGATAATTCGAGTGTATGGTTTTGTGAAGAGTAGCGACCTGTAGTATGGGGATGGCTTTTCATACAGGGTCGCGGACCTCTTGTAATTTGGGCTGGGTACTTGAGCCCGATTTGTGGATTTAATATATGTGAATCATTATGGGCCTGGTGGGCTGTATGCCCCGGCTTAATTGGGATATCTATGGAGAAGTTTGTTGTTTATGGGAACTTGCCATAAATAAGGAGTCCACATTGAGAGACGATTGTGAGAATCCCGGTATAAATGAAATTCTTATCATGAAAGGTAACCCTAGATATTGGGATTCTTCTCCTGCCCCTATAAAAGGAGCCTTTGGCTTCTTTCTTGAAGGTTAATGCTTGTTTTACGCATTTTAATTTGAGTGCACCGATATTATTGAGAGAGAAGAAGTGTATTTTTCGCTTATTAACTTAAGCGTCGGAGGGCCTTAACGGGCTCGAAATCCGGCCCGTTCTGGGCACTGTTTTGCAGGAAAACGAGGTCGCTGTGAAGATTGTGGGATTCTTTGGAGGTCGCTGTGTCGCATTTGGAGGCTTTTTAGGTCACTGATCTCTACTTTTGAGGTTAGTACCCCCTTTATTTGGTAGTTCAACTTTTTGGACTTATCATATAGTAATCATCTAACATGTCTGAAATCAGTTTAATATTTAAATTCAAAATCTTATTCATTCATTTATGTTCATACTATACATGCACCGAATATTAAGAATTGGAAATTATTTTATTCACCCCAATGTATGCGGCTTTTTACACATTACCTCCCTAAATATTTTTTGTTCCACTTTGCCCTCTGATTTACAAGAGTTTTTGACGTTTCTTTTCTAAAGTTTATTTCCGGCAGATCTGATCCCATATATTCTTAGGTGCACAATTATGTTTGGGTCCTTACAGGTTAATAAAGACTTTTTAGGTACCCATAGTTGCATTAAATTTGACAGAGTGCTAGTGAGTTGTCTTCAAAATAGAAAATGGCTCACTAAATGTAATCATGTTATGATTTTTCTTAGTGTCAGATGCATGCGCCATGATAAAGAGGATTGTGTGTGCAATAGGGTGCATATTTATTTGCATGTCTTTTAAAGAGTATGTTGTATGTTGATTCAACAAACTTCTTTTCTGTGAATGCACTTACTGTCTTTGTTCCTTTATGAAAATGGTGATTGTACGTGAGTTTTGGAGTATGTTGTACAAAAGCATTCTTCAAATCATTCTTGGATGTATCATTAATTGGATATGAGTAGTTTGTTAAATCTTTGATTCAACAAACTTCTTTTCTGTGAATGCACTTACTGTCTTTGTTCCTTTATGAAAATGGTGATTGTACATGAGTTTTGGAGTATGTTGTACAAAAACATTCTTCAAATCATTCTTGGATGTATCATTAATTGGATATGAGTAATTTAAATCTTTGTATTATGGGTAAAATCTTCCATACCCCTTAATTACCTTATGTTTGTGGAATTTTATTTTAAGCATGTGAGATGACAAAGTACCAATATGTTTGACCTCTAATTAGCTAGCTTTACTAGGTTCTTTGGTTTTAGTAACGTTTATCTCATCTTTCTCTTGACCTTATATTCCAATCCTTGTCCTATGCTTGAACTAGGAT
Source organism: Phtheirospermum japonicum (assembly GCA_014905375.1). NCBI lineage: Eukaryota > Viridiplantae > Streptophyta > Magnoliopsida > Lamiales > Orobanchaceae > Phtheirospermum > Phtheirospermum japonicum. The sequence continues at coordinate 490,134 of BMAC01000779.1, forward strand.
ATTGACTTGCGTATTTTCGCACAACTTTCTATTTTCACCATTATGTTGCAAAACAATTTTCTTTTTATTTGTGTCTTTCCATTGCACAATGATCTAGTTTCCAATCGACTTATTTTAAGACACATGCCTCTCAGCTAAGCTTTTTTTGTTTCACGAATTTAACTTTAGAGCAACCTTTACCAATTAAAGATAATCTTGTGGGTCTTTTGTTTACGAAAGAATATATGGGACCAAATCCTAGACCATATTGTTGAACAAACAAAAAAAACAGAATGGAAAACATCATAACAACAGGAACCCTAATTTTCATTTTCTTTGTGTTCTCTTGATTGCAGCTCACTTTCTCAGTGTGTTACATAATTTGTGGCTCAATATATATATAGCTGGCTATCTTAGGAAGAGTCTAGAACCATGCTACACACGTCAGTCATCAGATTAAGGCTCATGATTCAAGGTTGATCTGCTGCGATACTTGTATTCATTCTTAGCCACATATTCCATCCTTTGTCCTTTCTTGACCGTTGGGGAGCCTCTGTCAGCTGTCATGCAGCTGTCATCTTTGTCACCTAGTGCAGAGCAACCAAATGATCCATTCTTACCATGCATGGCATCACATCATGCATCATGACCATGCCTTTCAATATGCCCCCTCAATTCTGTGCTGGCTTCTGGAAATACTCCGAGTTTGTTCCTGAGCCTGTCATAGAATTGTCCTGTCAACGGTTTGGTCATGATGTCAGCAGCTTGGTCAATGGATGGAACATGCCTAACTGTTATTACATTTCTCAACACTTTTTCCCTTATGAAATGCAGGTCTAGCTCAAAATGTTTTATTCTGCCATTGCTTATAGGATTAGCTGAAATGGAAATAGCTCCAAGGTTATCCATCCATACAATGCTATGTTTGATTTGTTCAATCCTCAACTCTTGCAATAATGACCTAGTCCACATTATCTCACAAGTAGTTAAAGCAAGACTTTTGTACTCAGCTTCTGTTGATGATCTTGAAACTGTATGCTGCTTCTTAGCTCTCCATGAAATTAGGTTTCCTCCAAAGTAAACACATGATCCAGAAGTGGACCTCCTATCATCTATGTCTGATGCCCAGTCAGCATCAGCATAAGCCACTACATCAAGGTTCCTACACTTGTTCAGCTGTAGTCCATATTCAATGGTTCCACTTAAATATCTGATAATTCTCTTTACAGTCTTCCAATGGTGATTGAGAGGGTTCTGCATGAATTGGCTCACCTTGTTGACAGAAAAACTGATTTCAGGTCTGGTTAGAGTTGCATACTGAAGAGCACCAACAATTTGTCTATAATGGCTTGGATTCTCAACTGGCTGTCCTGAGAATTTTGAAAGAGGAGGACTGACTATCATTTGTGAAGCTACTCCTTTTGCCCCCTTCATTCCTGCTCTTTCAATAACTTCCTGAATGTATTTCTTTTGTCTAAGGAGTAAACCAGTTGAAGTAGGGATAGCCTCAATGCCCAAGAAGAAGTGTAAGGACCCCAAGTCCTTCATAGAAAAATGTTGTCTTAATTCTGAAATGATCATCTCAATGTCTGCATCCTTGCTACCAGTGATGATAATATCATCAACATATGCTAAGATTATGGTACAAGAATCCTTYCTGTGTCTAATGTATAAAGAGGTGTCTGATTGTGAGTTAGAGAATCCAAGAGAAGTGAGAGCATTTCCAAACTTGTTAGACCAGGCTCTAGAGGCCTGTTTTAAACCATATAGGGCCTTCCTCAATTTACAGACTTTCTGTGGGAAATTTGTGTCCTGAAATCCAGCTGGTTGTTCCATGTAAATATCTGAGTCAATTTCTCCATTCAAAAATGCATTGTCCAGCTGCCTTATTTTCGATCCTTTTGTTAAAGCTAAGGATAAAATAATTCTGATGCTAGCAGGTTTAACAACTGAACTGTATGTCTCATTATAGTCAAGTCCTGCAGATTGAGTGTAACCTTTAGCTACTAGTCTGGCCTTGTATCTGGCTATTGATCCATCTGAGTTCCTTTTTATCTTGAATATCCATTTTGACCCAACTGACTTTCTATCTGGGGGTGCAGGTACTAGGTCCCAAGTGTGATTTTTCAAAAGTGCCTGATATTCTGAGACCATTGCCTTCTTCCATTCTTTACTGCACAAAGCTTCATCAACTGATCTTGGCTCCACAATTTCTTGCTGTGCCACAGCAACATAAGTCTTTGGCTTTGTGATCCCTGACTTTGACCTTGTTTGCATATGATGAGTACCTGCAACAGGATGAGCTCTAGCAGTATTGTCAGTGACATCAGGTATGCTTGCATGCTTAATAGGTAAATCTATAGTGATTTGACCAATGGGAATGGTGTTGGAATGTGATGAGTTATGAGAGGAAGTGGATGTACTGTGAGAAGAGTTAGGGGATAATGGTGTATTGTCCATTACAGGTGAGTCATGAGGACTGGATGGTGAAGTTTGAGGAGAGAGTGGAGTGAGAGTAATCCTGATCAATGGAGTATGACCAGGTGAGCTTGTCTGTATTTGAGAAAGGGACTCAGATTCTTGGTTCTGAAAGGGGAATTTGTTCTCTAAAAACTGGACATGTCTTGTGATAATGATTTTGTTATAGGGCAGTAGGACCTTGTATCCCTTGTGAATAGGGTTGTATCCAATGAAAACACATGGTTGGCTTCTTGGTTCAAGCTTGTGGTGATTATAGGGTTTTAGAAAAGGGAAACACAGACATCCAAAATTTCTAAGGTGAGTGTAGTCTGGTTTTTGTCTGGTGATAGACTCAAAAGGAGTCTTGTAGTTTTAGGACCTTGTTTGGAGTCAGATTTATGAGGTAAGCAGCACTGATGAAAGCCTCACTCCAATACTTGAGAGGTAAGTTGGATTGAGAGATTAAGGATAATTCTACTTCTACAATATGCCTATGTTTCCTCTCAGCCATTCCATTTTGCTTAGGTGTATAGGGGCAAGAGAGAATGTGTTTGATTCCAGCTTGGTCAAGAGTGCTTTTAAGGCCAATAAATTCTCCACCTCCATCTGAATGGAAAGTTTTGATAGAGGTGCCAAATTGATTTTCTACAAGATTCTTAAAGTGTATGAAGGCTGCTTTGGTGTCAGATTTATTTTTGAGCAAGTAAATCCATATGTATCTGGTAGCATCATCAATAAAACTAACATAATACTTGAAACCATTGTGGGATATGATAGGTGATGGTCCCCACACATCACTGTGTATGAGATCAAGAACATTGGTGCTGTTGTGTTCAGAATTTGGAAAAGGGAGTTTGTGCATTTTAGATTTCAGACAATCAAAGCATAATGAATCATCACTTTTATTCAAGACAGGAAAATTACAATGTGTGAGAGCTTTCTTTACAATCTCAAAAGAGGGGATGGCCTAGTCTGCTATGCCACAAGTCTAGATTTACTTTATTTCTGAGCTCAGCTGAGTGCACACTTGATTGAAAAGTAAAAGGGTGATGATTTTGTCTTGGAACTAGTTTGAAGTGATAAAGTACATCTCTAAGAATCCCTTTGAGTAGAACAGCCTTTGATGCTTGATCCTTCACAAGACAGAAAAGAGAATGAAACTCAAAGAAAACTTTATTGTCTCTAGCAAACTGTGAAATACTGAGTAGATTTCTGGTTATTTTAGGAACATTAAGAAGGTTATTAAGTTTGAAAGATTTAGACTGGTCAGGTCCTTTCACTATAGAACTACCAAAATGAGCAATTGGCATACCTGCTCCACTGGCTGTTTGAATGCTTTCTGACCCCTTATAGTCTGTAGCCATATTGAGGTTGGAGAGATCATATGTGAGGTGATTTGTAGCCCCAGAGTTTGGATACCAGTAATCATTTCCTGCTTCTGATTCCTCATTTCCAAAGCTTGCTACATTGGCCATGAAATTCCCTCCTGATGCATTAACCTGCTGATTCTTATTGGTTGTCCTTGCTTGATAATTGGAGCTGATTTGAAAGTTGGAGTCAAACCTGTAATAACATTTGTCTGCTGTGTGGTTGTTATAACCACATATCTGACATCTAGGCCTGCCAGAACCAAATCTGCCTCCTCTGCCTCTATAGCTACTGCCTCTGCCATTATTGCTCCTTCCTCTGCCTCCTTGATGCTGGAAATTGTTTCTTCCTCTACCCCTTCCTCTATTAGAACTAGATGACATTTGTGTAGTGAGGTTAGCACTGAAATGGGCATTATCAGCATCACTCATACCATCAACTGTCTCAATCCTGTTCTCAAAACTCAAGAGCATAGAATAGGCTTCCATCATGCTGACCTTCTCATGTCTTGTGGTGATTGAAATAATAAGGGGGTTATATTCAGCTCCCAAACCATTCAAGAGGTACATGGTCTGATCATTTTCATTAACCCTTTCACCAATAGATCCCAACATGTCACAAACTGACTTGATTTTATTAAAGTAATCCTTGATCTGCAAATTACCTTTCCTAAGTGATTGCAGTTATAGCTTAAGTTGCATTATTTTAGCTCTATTATAGCTTGCAAAGTTCATTCTCAAGCAATTCCATATCTCACTTGCAGTATTCAGACCAACAGTGGTGACAAGAACACTTTCACTTAATGAAGATAACAGCCAAGAAACAATTAACTGATCCTGTTTCATCCACTTAACATATTCTGGATTAATAGAGATACCTGATGAAGATGATTCATTCATCACTCTATTTGGCACACTTTCCTCTCCTTTGATGAAGTCCTCAAGCCCATATCCTCGTATAGCAGCCAACACTTGTTGTTCCCATAGCAGATAGTTGCTGTCATTCAGCTTAATACTCACCAATTGACTTTGAAGGTAAACAGGCTCCATTGTACGGCCTTCATTCCCTTCCAGATTTGTTTCTCTCACAGCAGCCATGAATTAGAGGGCTTGAGCAAGTTAATAACTAAGGAATAAAATGGATCAGAGGCAGGACGAACCCGCTCTGATACCATGTTGAACAAACAACAAAAACAGAATGGAAAACATCATAACAACAGGAACCCTAATTTTCATTTTCTTTGTGTTCTCTTGATTACAGCTCACTTTCTCAGTGTGTTACATAATTTGTGGTTCAATATATATATAGCTGGCTATCTTAGGAAGAGTCTAGAACCATGCTACACACGTCAGTCATCAGATTAAGGCTCATGATCCAAGGTTGATCTGCTGCGACACTTGTATTCATTCTTAGCCACATATTCCATCCTTTGTCCTTTCTTGACTGTTGGGGAGCCTCTGTCAGCTGTCATGCAGATGTCATCTTTGTCACCTAGTGCAGAGCAACCAAATGATCCATTCTTACCATGCATGGCATCACACCATGCATCATGACCATGCCTTTCAATACATATTAGTCACCATAAGTTCTTTTTTTTTAAATCTGTCGTCGAAACTAAACAATCCACTCGCCATGGATACATGACAATCATCCACAACGGTGGAAATAACCGAAAAAGCCCAACCACCACCACAACACCTTCAAGCCGAGTACGAACAAATGAAACACAAGACAACAACACGGGCACGAGCTACTACCATACACTGTCAGACAAAAACAAACTTGTCGACCTACAAATTTCGTTCCACTCCGGAACACAGTACACTAACTCGGGCTCAAGCTACTACAACGCATTGCCAAATAAAAAGAAACTTGTCGACCTACAGATTTGGTTGCTCACCAAACACTACAACTGTACAAACAAAAAACAAAACATCAAACACGAGCAATCACTAAAAGACACGAGAAATATGAAATGGAGGGTCAATCAATCAAAGCAAACTTCGGCAACCACCTCGACAAGGCCACAACCCCCATAACTAGCTACAAAACAACATCTTGATCCTTCACAACAGCCACGAAAAATGTTGTCCTGCCACCAACAAACCCTTTCAACCCGATGTGGGTGCAGTACTTCTTGCCTAGCCACGCGATGCAGTTTGGAGCTCAACCAGTGAAAAACACTGAATAAAACACTAGAGACACAAAGGGGAAATTAAAAGGCGATCGGCCTCTTCCTCTCTCAGATCTGCTGCCGTTATCCCTCATCGCCGTGAAAGACACCGATGGTTCCCACAGCCACCCGCACCAAGCTGCCAGCAGCCTCTTTCGTCTCCACCATCGTCGAGCCATTGATGAACAGAGATCGAATCCCTCCTCAAACCCAAGAGACCCCAACAAATCTTGAAAAAAAATTGAGAGAGCAAGCACACGAAGAGATGCAGGGAAAAGGAGCAATCTGGCCGCACCAGCCATGGGGCCGCCACAGGATGGGGTTTCAGTGCACTCGAAGGGAGAGGGAGAGGGAAACAAATGAAGGTGGTCAGGGTTTTCTTTTTTCTTTTTTTCAACTCAGCGGAAAAGCCAAAGCTCAAATGTTATATTGTAAATATTTACGTTTTATATCGAGTTTTTATTGAAATAAGCAAAAATTGTGATTTTGCAGGTTTATGTTATGCAAGTTGCATAAATATATTTTGTATGATGATCATGAATGTTCTGCGTGATAGATATAATTATACTATATTGAGTTAAGTAAAAATTGAGTTCTGTGTACGACGAATGTGCCTTCAACGAGTAATGAACATAACTTCAATGTATGATGAATATGTCTTATGTGTACCATAATTATAAATCTAAGTAAAGTGAAACCTGTGCACAATATACCTCATATCTAGCAACTACAAGTTTTTTGGGGGCAATTCCCAAACTGTGTTTTAACAAAAAAGTTTTTCTTTCTCATTTTAGTCTCTCGAAACTGTCTTACATGAGACTTGCAGTAAATTTTATTGTAAAAAGTTGTCCTGGTCAATTTGTTATAGGTTCAGCACACTCCGGAAAATACAGAAAATCATATCATAACTAAGATGAAGAGATATCTCGGTCACTTTGGATACTAAAATGGCAAAAGCGAAGATGCCTGAAATGCAGCATAAATACACGTCACACACTTTAAATTTCTTCCTTGTCGTGGCAGAAATCACACAGAAAATTTCTGTCGTCTCCTTTCATATGCACAAGAACAAGGCGAGGTTTTGATTGACAATTTAACTTGTGTCGCCATAGTGACTGAAATCTTACATATGAGAGCATATGCAGAGTTAATCAATGGCCATTGGAGTAATGCGCCTCTTAGCAGCCTTACTTGGAGGAGCACTTGTACTTGGTGCATCATCTCTCTCATCCTTAGTGTCATCCTTCTCCTTTTGAACATTCTCGACCACTTCATTTCTACTTTCTACAGAAGCACTGTGACTATTGTCTGTGATAATCACTTCCGGAACGGGGCTCTTATTTGCATCACCAATGACTTTCTTTTCTTCTACTAAGATAAAGATAGTATTTTAGTAGTTGGACACATTGGTGTTTCGTTCAACAGAGTAGATTCAGGAAAAGCATATAAACCTGGTATAAAAATAGGTGACCCCAGTTCTTGATTTTCAAATTCAAGAAGTGTGCAGTAACCATCTTGAGAGGATAATGCCAAATAATTACCAGCAGATGACCTAGGTGAACACAAATTTTCAAAATTCAGAAAGATGTACCACAGCATTGGTGAAAATAACAGTTTCCTAAAGGAGGATAAAATATTACCATGCAATGTCTGTTATGGATGCATAATGAACTCCTGCTACAATTACTATCGGTTGGATGCTCTCAGTGTCGTAGATGTACAATGAGTTCAAAGTGGCCACCGCAAAAATATACCGATAGGGGAGGTTGAAAAATGAAGCTGCGCAAGAAAGAGAGAGGTCCTGTTATTAGAATGTAGCAGTGCGATTATGTTATAAGAGTTCATAGAGAAAGGAGTAATACATGTGTTTGTTCCCCGCAAATTAAATGTGACGGGGCAAAAGCGTACAGCTACGACAGGTTTGCTAGCACCAGGAAGCATAAGTGCGGGCCTGATTTGAAACACAACTAGACATCAAAATAGGAATATTCGCAAAAAATAATATAACTAATGTAAGGTGTCACTAAAAGAGGAATCAACACATTGGCCACATCAGAATCTAATACAGCGATTCTTGCCTGGAAAGATCTTTTCTTGAAAAAACATAAGCAGCATTGACTGGTTCTGAAGTAGGTGTGCTTTTGTGAGAACCTGAAATAAAAAATAGTTGTTTAGCCTTTAAAATTTTTATTTACTTTAGAAGCATATCATGATCCAACGTCACTAAACTAGATGAAACACACACACACACGCGTGTATGTATATATATATATATAATACCTGCAGGAACAAGTAAAAATGATCCATCTGCCGACCAGGCTAATCTTCGAAAGAAAGAAGGCAGCGTCTCATCATGGAAAAGATGGCTTCTTGAAGACTGTATCTGTACATTAAAAGCACAATAAGGCTGGTTATGCACAAGGCCCCATCCCGTGTGTGTAATACGACATATTTACGGAAATTACATAATTTAAAAACCTTAGATTCATCAGTTGTCTGAGACTCTGCCTTAGATATGACATGTTGACAAACATAATTTGCCTTCCCAACGCCTTTCGTTTTCGTTGGCTTATTAATATAAATGCGACAAGTTCTATCTGAACTGAGAGATGCTGCATATGTTCCCAATGGATCCCACGCTACACCTTGAACGTAGTGAAAATGACCATCCAAGATTTGGTGCACCGAACCTGAATATATGCAAACATCAATTACAGCATTAAATATACCTTGACAATGGCACTAAACATGCACTAATGGTCATACCTTTATTGGCATCCCATATGATGCATGAATTATCAACCGAACCAGAAATGAGATATGCCCCATCAGTTGACCACTGTAGGTCTAATACATCCTTACGGTGAAACCTGAGAGTAGCTCACTAATGAATATAGGGAAGAAGATTAACAAATTCAGTTATTGGTATTTTCAGTTAACGAATGATAAAGCCCTCAACCCTCATCAGATACACGCTAAAAACACTTTTTAATTGAAATAAATACATTTAACGCTTACACCAATGACTTGAAGACTTTCCATACTTCACCAGCATCAGTAGTATGTGATTTCCATAAAATCAGCTCACCACCTGCAAAACCATAACTATTTATTCTAAAATTCAATGACAGCTTTTGGCCTCAGTCTCTGAAAACACGAAACAACTAAGTAATTACTAGACCACTATAAAGAACAATTACCTACCATCAGCACCAGAGGCAAGCTGCTCTCCTGCAATTTTATTTTTTTTTAATTAAAAAAAAAAAAGAAAAAAAGTCATACTTCTATGCCAAGATATAATGCTAGGATAACAAGCATTCACACACAATAAACATATTAGCAACACTGCTTAACATTTACAACAAAACGGGAAAAAGAATTTAGTTCTTTACGCGTCAGTGCAACTCAACAAAAGCCTCATTTCATAACAAACAGAAAAGGAAAACCAAGTTAGTCAACGCTTAATTTTAAGTTGTCGTCCTCAGGATACTACTAATACCAGTTCATTTGCAATTACAAGAAAATGCAACTAGTGCCCCTTTGTAGATGGTGCTGAAACAATCTTAATCGGATATACAGCAATTCATCTTCAGAGTAACAACTTCGGCAAAAACAAACCAATATTAATACCTTTCTTAATCTATTTGTTTTTGCTTTACTTCAGACCAATATTAATATTCTCATCTAAGCATAAGGTAGATGTTGCTTCTTAGTAAATGCTACAGCCAAATTCCCCTAAAACACCAAATAATGAATTCAATAGGCTTATGCCATTACAACAAGCACAATAAGAAGACAGGTGTATTGGACTATCTTGTAACTGTTGGTCAGGTTTAACAGCGGGAAGTTAGTTGTTTAACAGCTGCCATGTAGTTAGTTAGTTAGTTAAGCTCCATGTAATTAGGAGTTAGTTGCGATTTGTTAGGGTTTCAGTTAGGTTTAGCTTGTGCAGCAAGCTCATTCGTATGTGTATATATATCCCATCCAACTGAGATGGCCATATAATCAAAATACAAATTTTAATTTTTCTTCAATTTCTGATTTGGTATCGAGCCTCGTGACGCTTCAGCGCCACTAATTTTTTTTCCAACAACCGGAATCCGCAGTTTTTCCGGCGATCGAGTTTTTCTTCAGTCAGCCACGGCGTTTCAATGCCTACACAGTTGAATCCAATTTCAATTCGCTTCAATCGACGCAATATCATACTGGCATACACAAGTTACTGCCACAATGAGAGTGTATGGTTCGATGATATTCTGTTTGGTAATTCATCAGCCCAGCCGCATTCCTCTTCAGCTCATCGCTGTCGTATTCGCGCAGTCTAAATCCAGAGTTTCTTCAGTGGATGCGTAACAATCAGCTCTTATTCAGCTGACTTTTATCTTCAATTTCTGAATCCATGCTTGGACATCTCTCGACGCACCTCCTTTGCACAGATCTGAACAGAACTTGAAAATTGTTCAGATCGCATTCTCAAGCTCGCAAGCTTCATTTTCAGTATCAGCTTCACAACACGAAGAAAGGTGATCTCAGAATTGAACAATGCATTCTGAAGATGCACACGATAGCAGATAATTTAGTGGCGGCAGGAGAAAAATTTACTGATAATGACCTAATTGATAATGTTTTGGGAGGCCATGGGGCTGAATCGAGTCAATTGTTGTGAATCTAGCTACACGAGCTGATACTCTAACTCTGCATGATGTTCAGTTTGCTTTGCAGACTCATGAATTGCGCTTGCAGCAATTTGCAGCTTCCTCAACTATCAACAGAATCTGTGCATGCTGCTACTACAAATAATGGAGGAAATGGATACTGGACCGGCCCATGGTCCTTAGAAATTGGATTTCCGGGTTCCAGTCCGGTCCAAACCGTAATATTCCAGTTTGGACCAGAATGGACCAGGTTTTTTTATTTTATTTATTTATCTTTTTTAAAGAAAAGTGTTGTTGGTTGTTTATATTATCCATATAAACCGAGAGAATTAGCTGTTAGTTATTTTATATTGTAGTGTATTTGGTTAGTTAATTGAAAATCTTTTCTATTACTTTGTAAACTTGTGGTACAATTTAATGTTTAGTGAGTGTATTTAATTAAAAAATCTTTTATATTACAATGTAAACTTGAGGTACAATTAAATGTTTATGTATGTGTTATATTATGTATTGTGTTTATAATTACATTATAACATTAATATAATAATACTAAAAATTATGTTTGCTACCATTTACTATTATATCATATTTGAATTTTAAGCCTCCCATAATTCTTAAAATCACATTATATAAAATTAGTTTGTTAATTCCTCAGTAAAAAAAAAAGAAAAATTAGTTTGTTAAAAAAAATTACAAAACCGGTGACTGGACTGTAATTGGACAGGAATTCACGGTCCCGGTCCGGTCTACAGTCCAAACTTTTCAAAATTCCGGTCCCACCGGTCAGGACCGGGACCGTAAATTTTGGTCCGGTCTAGACCGTATGCACACCCCTAAGAAAATACACCATCCATGTTCGAATCAAGCGGGGTGGATAAGGTGGGTACATTATCATGGGCAATCCCTCGACCACCAAAAAGTCGTTTGGCAATAAGGCGCAAGATTTCTTGATGTGTGGTGCGCACAATATCAAATTATTGTGTCAGCAAGTTGATTTGCTGATAAATCTGCTTTGGATATCAACTAATGTAGCGAAAGCGTAATAATAAGAGCGAAATCCCGTTGATTCTGAGAGTACACGGAAAAACACAAAAGAATACGTGATTAACGTGATAATCCATTGATTCAAGTTGAATACTGGAAAACACAAATAAAACAAAGGATACAGAGAAAACTCTCAATTTGTATTAATCAATAATCGACCGCCCATAAAACAAATAACAGACTACCTATTTTTACTTATAAAATAAACTTGATAAACAAGAAATGAGCCCTAATAAGAATAAAACTCCTAAACTAATAAATCTCTTCCTAACATATCCTGATATATTAAAGTAAAAAACATTAAATATCTATCTATTATCAATCTCCATCATGGCAACTATACAGCCACGGGTGGTAATGGTAATTTTCAAGGTCGTGGTCGTGGTGGTAGGTTTGGTACACCTAGACCAGTCTACCAAATTTGTGGAAAACCCAATCACATTGCCTCTAAGTGTTTCAAAAGGTTTGATGTGCAATTTCCTGGTATTGATCTTTCCTCTGCTCAAGCACATACAGTGTCAACACAACAGTATCAATCTGCAAAAATTGATTCAGAGAATCATGGTTACACCAACAGTGCTGCTACAGATTCTAATAACTGTACACAATATGGTGGTTTTGTCTCTTCTTGTACAGCTCCTGATCACCGGTGGTTTGTTGATAGTGGAGGCACAAGTCATGTTACTTCAGACCTCAGTATTCATGATGCCTACACTGGCCCTAACAAGCTTATAGTAGATAATGGTTCTTTACTTCTTATATCACACACATAGGCACTACTTCCTTTACTACACCAGCAAATTCATCTTCTTTTTTACTTAAAAACATACTTTGTGTCCCAGATATAACTAAGAACCTACTCAATATCTCTAAATTCACCAAAGACAACCATGTGTTTGTGAAATTTCACCCTTTGTTCTGTCTTGTCAAGGATACCAACACTCATCAAACATTGCTGAAGGGCAATCTTAAGGATGGCATGTATCAGCTGGATCTTCATCAGCTTGCACCCTCCTCTCATCATCAATCTCACACCGTCTCTAGTCCCTCTGATGTCTCCTCTGTCCGTACAAATAAAGATGTAAATCTGTGGCACCATAGATTAGGCTACTCTTGTAATAAAGTACTTTCTCATGTACTCAAGCATTTACATGTTCATGCTTCCCTTCAATCCCTTAGGGGTTGTTTGGACTAGGCTTCGTTGGGATTCTCAATTCTGGTATTCATAATCTTGAGTATTGAGAATTTTGTGAATAGTAAGAATCTTTGTTTGTTATAGGATTCAAACTCCTTTACTTTTTAGTATAGATGTCAAATCATGTCTGGAAAGTGGATGATGATGTATTTTTATATTGTATTTGATGTCAAATCATGTATAGAAAGTGGATGATAATGTATTATTATTTTTTTTAATAAATTACGAGATTATTATTAAAAACAGAGAAATCGTTCATACAAACAAAGATCACGACGTCCATTTCCTGACTAGAGGCATCTGTTCGGGCCTCATTAAAACCTCTCGAGGTAAACCCACCCTTGTTGGATGAATATTTAATTTTTTAAATATAATGATGATGTGATAAAATAATTGAGTGTGGGGTAAGGTGTAAGAAATTGTTGGTTGTGGGTTGAAAATTTGAGTCGTAAAACAAACGAGGATGGGGATTTTGAATCCCAATCCTAGTATTAGGAGTCCTAAACCAAACAAGACCTTATGTTTTATGATTCTTGTAAAATGGGAAAAATGCATTGTATGAACTTTCCTTCGGTTATAAATAAAGCATCAACTCCTTTTCATATTGATCATAGTTGAAAAAAGCGAGAGGCGCACCTAGGCGCAAAGCCTTCTGGAGCCTGAGGCGCAAGGCTAGGCGCGCGCCTTTTGCACAAAAGGCGCAAAATTTAAAAAAATTCAAAAATATATTAACTTTGTTTTTAGATTACAAATAAACAACTACAGGGTAAAAATAGTTATATTTCAAAAAAAAATTATTCATGGTAACCCAGAAGAGCAAACCGAACATTAAACACAAAAGTTATAACAATTATTATGACATGATAACAACTATTATATTCATTTTGGGATGTTAATAAGTGTGAATAAGTTCTTAAATTACAAAAAAAAAAAAAGATATTGAGCATGTTTGCCACCTAGGCGCAAAAAAGGCGCACTAAGGCGCACAAAAAGGCGCACTACAGCGCAAAAAAGGCGCGCCTTTCGCACAGCGCCCGCCTTTTGGCTGGATAGGCGTTTGGGCCATCGCCCTGAGCGCCTCGCGCCTTAGGGGCGCGCCTTTTTCAACTATGATATTGATTACTCTTACTTGTGGGGTCCAGCTGTTGTTGCATCCCCACAAGGATACAAATACTACATACACTTTCTGGATGAATATACAAGGTACACTTGGATTTATCCACTTCAAACAAAATCTGAAGTCATCTCAGCTTTAAGCACTTTCATAAACTTGTCAAAGTACAGTTTAATACCTCTTTTAAACTCTTTCAAACTAACATAGGAGGGGAGTATAAGCCTATCACTGATTATCTCACAGAATTAGGTGTGGTTGTTATTCTTGCCCCTACTCTCACAAACAGAATGGTATGCCTGAAAGAAAACACCAACTTATCACAAAAATGGGACTCACTTTACAAGCTAATTCTGGTTTACCTATGAAATTTTGGTGGAATGCCTTTGTCAGCCCTCTAGTTCTAAGTCAACAATCTTCCTATCATACTCTTTACGGCTACTCTCCAGACTATTCTTTACTTGAAGTGTTTGGATGTGCATACTTTCCCTTCCTAAGACCTTACAACAATACCAAACTTCAGTTTAGGTCTCAGAAATGTGTGTTCATTGGATATAGTCCTCTTGACAAGGGCTCTTGACAAGGGCCTTCAGGTAAAATCTAAACAGCTAGGACTATCAGTTTCAATGAAACTGAGTTTCCGTATTCTCAACTTTTTCTTGATCCTAAGCCATCTTCACCTCACTCTTACATTCCTCTTCTGTCACTTATTTCAATTACTCTTGTACCGGTTCAAACCTCATCTCCTTCACCTTCTCTACCCTTATATAATTCTCCACCTACATCTACCTCCTCTACCTCTTCATCAAATCACTCTACTCCTACCAGTCCTGCACCACCTCCAGCAGCTCCTTTTCCTCTCACACATCATAATACATCCACAAATACTCGCACAATGGTGACCAGAGACAAACATTGGATACATAAACCTAACGTATTCACCGTCTCCTTATACCACCAGAACCATTATCTACTGCTAAAGCTTTGTCTAGTCCTCAGTGGAAAGCAGACATGAATACGGACTCTTCTTCAAATAAGACCTGGCAGCTAGTTCCTTTTTCAGAAGACATGCAGGTTCTGGATCACAAATGGATCTTTTAAAGTCAAACTTCTCCCAAATGGCAGTGTTGATAGACTCAAGGCAAGGCTGATTACAAAGGGTTAACAACAAACACCTGGCATAAATTATTTTGAGACATTTAGTCATGTGATCTATTACTATCATACTCATGTTCTCCCTTGCAGTTTCAAGAGGATGGAAAGTGGAACAAATAGACATCAACAATGAATTTCTAAATAGAGATTTTCATGAAACTGTTTACATAACTCAACTTAGGAATTTTGTTGACTCCAGCAAGCCTAATCATATGTGCAAACTCACCTAAGGTCTGTATGGTCTCAAGCAGGCTCCAAGATCATGGTCTAACAAGTTAAAAACTTTTCTTTTATCTCTGAGGTTCCAAGTCTGTCTCTCTATCAGACACATCGTTATTCTTCAAAATTTATGCAGGCAAGTTGATTTTATTGTTAGTATATGTAGATGATATTTTAATTACAGGCGATGATAATCAGGAAGTTCAAAATCTTATTCACACTCTTCACAGACAATTTTCTCTCAAACACTTAGGAGAGGTGAATTATTTTTTTGGCATTCAAGTGCATAAGTTACCATCGTGTGGTATACTTCTCAATCAGTCCAAGTACATAGTAGATTTGCTTCAGAAAACACATACGCAAGATCGTAACTTGCAGAAAGTCCTTATAACTCAGATTAGAAGCTATCTCGCATGAACAGTCCACCATTTGACTTTCCTATTATTTTCAGAAGTACAGTTGGTGCCCTATTGTACCTTACAGTACCTGACTCTTACAAAACATGATATCTCCTTTATTGTTAATAAACTTGGTAGTCTCTACAGGCTCCAATTCATAATCATTTGGCTGCTTGTAAGAGAGTTCTTAGATATCTCAAAGGATCTGGCACCACAGGATTACAGTTTCAACCCTCTTCCTACAGCCAACTAGAGTGCTTTTGTGATGCTGACTGGGCAAGCTCTTTGGGGGTGGCTTGTGTGTTTATGGGTCATAATCTTATCGCATGGGGATCTAAGAAACAGGATGCAGTTGCTAGAAGTAGCAATAAAGCTCAATACAGGTCACTTGTAAATGCAGCATCTGACCTAATTTGGCTAAAGTCTTTGTTTACTAAGCTAGGATTCCAGATTAACACTCCCTCCAGGTTATGGTGTGATAACACTAGGACAATCTTCCTTGCCTCTAATCTAGTGTTTCACGCTCGTTCAAAGCATATTGAGGTTGATGTACACTTTGTGTGAGATCATAACAGACAAAAGCAAATTGATGTTTGTTTTCTTGGTTCAGAAGATCAACTAGCTGATGTGCTTACTAAACTAGTTCCTAGTTCCTATTGCTAGATTTCAGGCCTTGCGTGATAAACTTTGTGTAAGAAATCCCCCGGATTAGTTCGTGGGGTTGTATTGGACTATCTTGTAACTGTTAGTTAGGTTTAACAGCTGGATGTTAGTTGTTTCAGCTGGCAAGTAGCTAGTTAATTAAGCTCCACGTAATTAGGGGTTAGTTGGAATTTGTTAGGGTTTCAGTTAGGTTTAGCTTGTGCAACAAGCTCATTCGTATATATCTGATCCAACAGAGATGGTTGTAACTTCCTTTCATATAATCAATATACAAAATTTAATTTTTCTTCAATTTCTTCAATATCTAAAATGGTGAGGCATAAAAGAAGCTTAATCGAACAATTAACCATGCCTGCATCTACAAGTGTCTAAATCAGGCCCATGCTAGTTATACCCTAAATCTTATGACACTTGAAATATGCATATACATCACAAGTTATTTTAAAGCACAAAGCAAATCAATGGGATAGGGAAAATAGCTCCCTCTGGAAAACTATCGCAATCAGCAGGTGAAAATCATACACCATAAACGAATTCAACTTGCATAGTGTTCCAAGTTGCAAAACAGATATGAAAATTCACGCAGACCAACTTAACTTGCTCTCACATCTACTTGCACCAGATTCTATATAAGGAGACGTTTTATAATTGCTCAGTTACAATGAAAATGACAGCATTATCAAGGTACACTTAGTCAGATCATCTGAACAGAATGAGGACAATTAATTTTCAAAGACAAACAAAGGAAAACACACCGGAAGGAGAGAAGCGGAGTGCATTTATAGCAGAACTATGGTACGAAAGATTGTTGTGATAAGTAACTCCAGGAGACTTCTTTTCGTCTATGCCAGAAACTGTTGACCAGAGCTGCATTTTTATATTTATTCAGGTTACTAAATAGCAATGGGCAAAATTCAAACATTACACTTGTTCGCGGACAAATTACACATATTTCACTGTTTAAATTGGAACTCGATTTTGTATTAGCACAAATAGCTAAAAGTAAAGTTAGAAAAAGATCAAGGGAATAAGCTCAAAGCTTTCGCTCAAAACAAAAATACTACAACAATGTAACACTTTTGTTATAATGATTTCAGGGAAATATACTCACAAAGAAAATGAGAATAGAGGTGGAGGCGGACAAAACGGCCGCTTTCACACGAGGAAGACGAAAAGGGTCTCAATTTGGTCGAACAACTTGCGCAAAAGAAGGAAGACATACCTTGATATCGTAGTCCGCGCCGCCGGTAGCTAAAAGGCTGGAGAGTGGATGGAAATCGCAGGCGAGTACGGGCTTGGTCTCGTGCCAATTGATCTGAACCGTTCCACCCCTCATGTCTTTTCTTCTCTCCAAGTCTTCAGCAATTCGAACAGTAATTGTAGCAAAACAGTAGCTGTAATAAATTTTTCTATCTAAATATTTAATTCTTTTTGAATTAATTTTTCGGGGTGAAGTTAGGGTTTGAGCAGTTGGAAGGGGAACAGGCGTGTGGTGGTGGGGTTTTGGCGGGAAAATGGGAGCAAAAAAGTTGCATTTCCAGATGAAATTGCATTTTTAAGGAAACTATTTTTTTTTCACCCGTGCGATGTACGGGGCAGAAAGTTAAATATTGAAATTCAAGTTGTGTTAATATTATTTTATTTATTATTTAATATGTGAATAAATAAATATCTACGATAGAGATCGAGAGAAATAACTAAAAGATTCACACTTGATAAATTATAGATCGAAACCACACTACGTACATGAACATTAAGTTCATACGTTCGTGAATATTTCTTTATACACCACATTATTGGTCACGTTCGATCCCGAATCGTCATCACCACAAACTAATATCTTCAATCCCTTTCGATGGGTGACACGCGACACGGCAACATATAACTGACCGTGACTGAACACGGGATTCTTCAGATAAAGGCCGACGTTCGAGAGCGATTGACCCTAACTCTTATTTATCGTCATGGCATATGAAATCATGAGCGGGAATTGCCTTCTTTGAAATTTGAAAGGTATCCTAACGTCGGAAGGCGTTAGACTCATACGGGGAAGCAACACTTTTTCTCCCGCCTTTGCACCGGTTAGAATTTTGCATTCAAGGACGTGAGTGGAGAGTCTCGTAACAACCAATCTCGTCCCATTGCACAATCTCATTGAATGGTCTATGTTCCTCAACAACATAACAGGCGTACCCACCTTCCGATGCAGCTCGTGATTGGGCACCCCAAAACACTTTATACCATTCAAGAATTCGGGCGTGTGCAAATCACTCAAAAAATCACTCCCACCGTCGGATTTGCAGGCACTGTCCGAAATCAGATAGGTGTACCCCTCGCTCGAGTTCAAAGTGTTCATGTACTCATTGACAGAGTGCACAACATCGAGAGTTGGGGCCAATATGGCCCTATCCTTCAGGAACATCGGGTCATCAATAGAGTCCCTAAARATCGGATATATATCCTCAACAATAGCCGCAATGGGGTCGCCCGAATATCGGAGGAGGATATCATCAGGAATTTCTATTGCAGCACAACCGTCATTCGGTCCTCCTATCTTTCCATCTCCAATGCTGGCAATCCAATCGGAGAACTCCTCCAATAGCATGAAAAAATAAGAAATTATTCCGGATGTAAATACAAAAGCAGTGAGACAGCATTGAACATAACACACTCAAGTCAAAATTAATAACTCTGTATACATACTAAAATAGAATAGCAAAATTTACTATATGCTGAACATTAATTGTTTCAAAACATCACATTGCTTTATAATGGTTACATAAAAAATCCTAACATGTAGATGAACAGCATGAATAAAAGCAGAACATTGTTTTAGAAAAAACAACAAACATTAGCAATCATGCTCAAGCATTGTTGTATAAAATAGAGACATATATCAACATGTAACCCATGGATCAAACAACATGCATAATACTATAAGATAACACACTACATGACTTAAGAAGCAATCATCTATGTTTAAATGTAATAGACTTCTCACGAGTGTTTTGCTCAATTAATCATTAAAGAAAAAACCACCAACAATAGTTTCAAACAAAGTTGAACATGCAATCACAGTAAATAAGAAGACAATTAATCCCAATAAATAAGGATTTATCACACATTCTTATAAAAAACAGAACACATTTCAGTATGCCTCATATTTTATTCTGTTCAGTTCTTAAACTAAACAAATAGCAAGCATACAAAGACCAGAATCTGCACAATTTTTAAATAAAACAAATAATTCTACATGCAGCAGCCTGACACTATATTTATTGCTTTTACAATTAAAAAAAATGATAATTTAATGAAAATGATAATAGCAGTAGAAATTTTTAAATAGCAGTATGAAAATATTTTGCATGCGTTTGTTTTTTTTTTTATTTAATTTGTATATCAGTCAAGATTTTCAAATATTATTGCATGTAAACGAAATAAGTTTTTAAATTGATGCTTCTACCTGTGTTTGGTGGTAATCTGTCTGAATCCAGCTTTATATTTTTTGGGAAGATCATTTGAGGTTAGATTGTTTGACTGGATGTAGCTGCCGGCAACCCTTCTTTCTTATATAGAACCTCGAAGGAAGTCAAAATAAAAAGAAAATAGAAAAATGTTAGATCACAAGAAATTATTACAGTAGGAAATACAAAAGATCTTGAAGTATTTACCATTGATCTTTACATCCGGAAGTTTAACATAATTTGCATTCGGAAGTTTAACATAATTTACTTTCATATTGGGAAAACCTACTCAGGAATTGGGAAGAGGCAAGCAATAGCACCCAGCATATTCATGAACAAAGATAAGTACACAAAGAAAATTTCTGCACTCAATTCAATTCATACTTAGCAAAATAAGAATTTATTTTTAAAGATATGTCAAAGTTTATCGGCTGGAAACCTGACATGACCTATCGTAGTATGATAATGCCTCCGAATGGAGTCCAGGGTCTAAGTAGGTGTAACAACGCCACGAATAAAGACATATCTTTTAGAAAACTAACATCTAAGSATTAAACTATATAATCCACTATTTTATACTTATAGTACTATATTAATTTGTATATGTTTGATGTTCTATGCAGGTCAGAGAACACAGGGAGGAGGCAAGCAATAGCACCCAGCATATTCAGGAACAAAGATAAGTACACAAATAAACTTTCTGCACTCAATTCAATTCATACTTAGCCAAATAAGAATTTATTTTTAAAGATATGTCAAAGTTTATAGGCTGGAAACCTGACATGACCTATCGTAGTATGATAATGCCTCCGAATGGAGTCCAGGGTTTAAGTAGGTGTAACAACGCCACGAATAAAGACATATCTTTTAGAAAACAAATATTTAAGTATTAAACTATATAATCCACTATTTTATATTTACAGTGCAATATTAATTTGTATATGTTTGATGTCTTATGCAGGTCAGAGAACACAGGTAAGGGAACATAGACTGGATAAGAAACACAGCAGTTTTAAAAGATAAGTACCACATTTTCCATCTTAACATTATACAAATAGTTTAAATACTGAATAAAATATAATTTAATACTAATTCTATATTGCTGCCTCACAGATTCAGAAAAACTGGCAAAGAAAGAATCCCAGGAGACACAACTCCTAGGACTGATGCTAAACAGGTAAAAAAACACTTTATTCACATGATTCTTTTAAGTTTCTCAAAATACCTAATAACATATTCATTACAATTTAAATATGTTACTAATTTCTGTAATTCACCAACTACAGATTAAAGGATGGACAGAAAAACAGGTATGACTGATTCATAATGATATTAAACTTAAACAAAAAATT
>BMAC01000780.1:18059-85397 GCA_014905375.1 Phtheirospermum japonicum
AGATGAATTGTTCTAGAAAATAAAGTGTAAAAAACAGACTCCAATTATTTATGGCAGAAGCATTCCCAGGATCCAAAGTCTCTTGGCAGACGATCTTCATGGGAGGATCACACTTCTTCTTGGGAGCACCTCGAATGAGTATCCCATGGTTCTCAAACCTTTTAAGTGGCTAATAACTTCTATTTTTCTTTAAGTAAATCTTTTTTTTTTTTTTTTTCAATTTCCAAAACCAAATTGGAGTTGGTAAATATCTCAAAGAACCTTCTGCAGGACGTAGCCTCAAATTGAGGTGAACCTGAATAAATCGTATTTATTCCTATTTTTTTATCAAATTCATATTCTGCATCGATAAAATCCTTCATCAAATTAACGAGCCCTAACCATTTTTTTTTTTAATATATAAATTGGAGCTTAAAGTGTTGGCATGTCAAATCGGTCATTCATATTGTTTTGACAATCTTAGCCATGATTATCAAAAAATTATGTTTTCCAATAATTTTGACCAGGAAAATGACGAACAAATCTGTCTACATATCTGGTAATTTACTTTTTCAAATTGTAGAAATTTGACTGAGAAATGTATAGTACGAGTCCGAGAACATGAAATAAGGGCAAATTGGGTAATTGAGAAATGGCTTAAAGCGATTTGTTTAAGCATAGTTGAAAAATATTTTTGTTTCAACTAAGGCCCGATTGGTTGAGCTGATAGCTGGTGGCTGATAGGTGATGGTTGTTGGCCGAAAACAAATAACTGCTTGGCGAAGTAGCTGATTAGAGTAGGTGATTGAATATTAATTTACCAATATAAACATGATATAAAGATATAAAATAAAATACACAGGCATAGAGTATTAGAGAATAGGGTTATTAATAATTTGAGATTTTAGGCTGGGAATAAATAAATATATCGCGCGTAATCGGAGGAGAATAGGGTTATTAATAATTTGGGATTTTAGGCCGGGAATAAGTAAATATCTCGACCGTAATTAGAGGAGAAGAATAATTTGTGAAAGATTTTAGAGGATAAAAATGAGATTTTTATATTTTTATAAAGAGCTGATAGAAAAAAGCTATGTTCTGTGATTTTTTCCCAACATGTGCTTATTAGGTCCAATAAGTCATCAGTAGCTGATTGGAGATTTTTACCAAACACTTTAAAAGAGTTTATTGAATAAAAATAAGCTATCAGCTCCTCCAATAAGTTTAAACAAGCAGGGCCTAAATGGCGTAAATTCAATGGTCTGATATTTATACATTTGATTTATGTTTGTCGCATAATTTGCTAGTGCAAGGTGTTAAGTTAATATAAAAAGTTAATATAAGTTAGCTAATTGTAAATTACTGATAAATTAATTTGATAAATTAATTTATTGAGATAAGTGGTTTAAGGTTAATTTTACCTATATACGTATGATTGAGAAATAAAAAATAATACAAATTACCTTTCCATCTATCATATAAGGCGATTTATTCTAATTCATCACCCTTATATCCTTATATATTAATACAAAATTCTCTAACCTATGTGTCTGCTTCGTATGCTTCGTTTGCCAAATAAAAAATTATGGTGCTTCGTTTGCTTATGTGTCATTCGAGCCTAATATTTACCTAATTTAATACTTTTTTTGTAATGTATCTTACTTAATTTAATACTTTTATTTTTATTGTATCTTACCTAATTCAACACTTTTCTTTTTATTGTATCTTATCTAATTTAATTCTTTTATTATATTTTTCCTATTTCAATACTTTACTTTGATTCTTCTAATATAAAAATATAAATAAGTCATATATAATTAGTAGATAAGATCTAAATTAGTTATTTTAATTAAAAAATAAACTAAATATAAAATAATTTTAATTACAATGAAAACTTTATTAAGAGATAATTGAACAAGTCTTATTGATAATAGAATTTAAAATAATTTTAATTTTGGAGTTTCAAATATTCTATATAGGTAAGATATGAGTTATTTACAATAATCTAAATACGTAACTAAATTTTAGTAACGTATTCAATTTAAACATAAATATATTAAATTATATCTAATAATTAATAAACATTGATTAGACATCAGCATAATACGACACGAGTTGAGAGTATGACATCTTTTGAATATTTCAAAGTATGCAACTAATAGTTAATAACAAATTTATTCTAAATATTAATATATAAAATAATTAATAATAATAACTAATAAAATAGATATTAAACACGGGTTTAGAATGTAACGCCTTTTGAGTTTTGTTAAGTATGTAACTAAGATTATTAATGAATTTAATTTAAAAATAAAATACAAAATTATTTAATATTTATAATAATTAATAAAAAAATTACGGGTTGAGAATACAGTATTTTAATTTTTAATTTTAAATTTAAAATTCAGTAATTATCACAAATACTTTTATATTTTATCTTTTGATAAGTCCCGTGTAATATACGGGTGTTAAACAAATTTATATTAACGCATGCTTCGTATACTTCGCTTGAATAATAATTAAAAAAAATTGGTGCTTTGGTTGCTTATGTGTCATCCGAGCCTAATATATACCTAATTTAATATTTTTCTTTTACTGTATCTTGTCTAATTTAATATTTTTTTTATTATTTTAGCCTAACTTAATAGTTTTCTTTTATTATATTTTATCTAATTCAATAAGTTTCTTTTATATATACTCCAAATATAAAAATATAAATAAGTCATATATAGTTAGAAAAAAAATCTAAATTAATTATTTCAATTAAAAGACAGATTACATGTGAAATAATTTTAATTACAAAAAAAAATTATTTATGAAAATAATTAAATAAATTATATTTACAATAAAAATTAAAATAATTTATTTTTGAAATTTTAAATATTTTGTATAGATAAGTTACGATATATTTGCAAAAATTAAAATATGTAACTAAATATTAGTAAATGGATTCAATCTAAATATAAAAAAATAAAATTATATAATAATTAATTAATATTTATTACACAATGACACAATGCGAGAAGGCATTTGAGTATGACACCTTTTGAATTTTTCAAAGTATTTAACTATTAATATTAATAAAAATAATCTAAACATAAAAATATAAAATGAGTTAATAATAATTAATTAATATAGATTAGAGATGGGTTGAAAATGTGATATCTTTTGAATTTTTTCAAGTATGTAAATATAATTATTAACAAATTTAATCTAAACATTAAAATATAATATTAATTAATAATTTTAATAATTAATAAATTGAACATGGCACGATAGAGAACACATCCTTTCAATTTTTTATTTTAAATTTAAAACTTTATAATTTTCACAAATATTTTTATATTTATTTCTTTATAAATCCTGTGTAATACACGAGTGTTAAACTAGTTATTATATATAGATAAAGCAAGAGAGAACTTGTGAACAAGTTAAAAAGCAAGAAAAACATAAAATAATAATAAATAAATATTTTCTTCAAATATTTTTTTAAAAAATAAAAAATATATAAATAATAACACCAAAATGATTATATTGATAAGTAAAATCTTATTTGTGTCTAATATATACAAATATACTTTATAGAGAGTAAAATTAGAAAAAAAAATTATTCAATTAAATATCAACTGATTATGAAAAAATTAAATGGAGCTTCTAATTTTATCAACTATCTAGAGATTATTAGAAATATTTATACACGGTATAAAAAACATAATCAAAAGCGAATAAACTATCAACACCACGCAGTCTCTAATTCTTAGTCTGTCACACATAATAAGAGTAATAGGTTGGGATTTGGGTTGGGTTAAGTAAGAAAACTGTGCCTTCAATTAATAAATCTACATATGCATACATATGTAGATTTGGATTTATCTTATTTGGATGTTTTCTATTTTTATTATCTAAGAACTTAAAAATCATGAACACTAATTAAAACTAAATAATTTAATTCAGCAATTGGAATTTATAGATTAGAGTAATTATTCTAAGAACTCAAGCAAGATTAACTATCATAAAATCAAGCAATTATCAAGACGTAACACTAACGAAATGAATTAACTAATTAAGAATAAAAATCAAACATTAATTAAACTAAAGATTACGAATTGAATCCCAAAAGTATCTAAGGTTCTTAAACATGAACGACTTCAAAGCAAATATTGAAAAACAACTACTTAATGGCATAAATTAAACTAAGAAAGCAATAAAAGTTTTAGAGCACTTATTAAACTGAAAAGCGTAGTAGATTCTCCAGCTACTCCGGAGGGGTGAATGATCTTGATCGAAGAACGGATCGATAACGGACAGCTGAAGCTTGACGATCCTTCAATCTTCTCTCTTGATCACTTATCGTACTTAGGGTGTGTATGGTGTTGTTTTTGGAATCGAGGGATCAAGTATTCAGTGTATACGGGTCTGAGTCCCCTCTTTGGGACGGACTTGGAAGGGTTTAAATAGAAGTCTCTTGATTTGGAGCATAAGAAACCCTAAAATTCCCGATTCTGGGCCGTTGCGTCGATAGAGCGTAGACGGTGCGTCGACCGACGCGTGCCGGTACTCGGCGTCGGTGCTGTCTGGCGCGCGCGTCGGCTGGGCAGGTGCGTCGACAGTGTGTGTCGACATCGACGCTTCAGCAAGTAGCGTCGACGCTGCGTCGACATCGACGCTTCAGCAGATAACGTCGACGTTGCGTCGACACTGCGTCGACCGACGCAGATCATGACTCGCGTCGCCGGAGCGTCGACGGTTGCGTCAGTCGACGCGGCTGCGCGCCTGCTCCCGTCTCTTCCTATCTGCTTGCTACTCGTTCGCCGGGAAGCTCGTTCTCCACTTCGTGAATATCCGATTATGCGCTGAACTTGTCCGGTTACTTAGCTGTAAAGTGAAAAACCACAAATAATCACTTATTTGCATCAATTTAGATCAAAATACGGTAAAATAAGCTGAGAGTACAAATATACGAAATAGAGCTTAAACTACCCAACTTATACCAAAAACAATAAGAAAAACGAGTTATCAACCTACTAAAAATAAGGACAAAAATGTGCTAATCACATGTAAACTTCAGGTCAATCGAAGTTTATTTGCCCTGTTGAATCGCAGGTCAAAATTTCTATTTTTACAGTTTTTCACATAGAAAAATTAGAAAACTTTCGGCGTCGATTCCGACCATCTTTGACTTCACTGAGATTTTTACCATTGATCCTATTATCAACACATGTTTACATGTAAGTTTCAGATCAATTGGAGTTTGTTTTTCCCGTTAAATCGTTAGTCAAGATACTAATTTTCATAAAATCTCAAAAAAAAAATATATATATATATAGAAACTTCTGAATTCAATTCTGGCCAGCTACAACGTTCATTTAATCTGAGTTTTTTTACCATTAATTTTTGTTATCAATTTGAGTCAACCTATAAAATCTCTAGTCAATCGATGTTTGTTTGATCCGCTGAATCATCGGTTAAAATTTTGATTATTAAATTTTTTATACATAAAAATCAGCAACTTTTCGGTGTCGATTTCGGCAATCAACAATATCTGTTTAACATGTAATTTGTCTCGTTGAGTTCTTCTTATTATTTTGAGTCAACTGGTACTAGTCTCTTCGTCGACCGCTATCGTTTTTTATGAGCGATCTAACACCTTAGATTCATGACAAGTTTGATGCCTAACAATAAAATTATCACAACAACAATAATAATATGAGATTACTGCATACAATAAATATAATCAAAAATTGACACAATCAATGATACTAAAATTACTGTATACCATAATATAATCAAATTTTGCACCTTGATTTTAAAAATTTTGTTGAAGCACATATGTGCGCTTCTTAGTTTTTGTTTTTAATTTAAAAGAATGTCTGTAATCACATATACCATATGCACTTTCATGTGTTTTTTATTTTTATTTTTTAAAATATTTATTGAATCTCATGTGCAATATGCGCTTATGCAATTCCTATTTTTTATTTAGTTTTTTAAACTTTGTGAAATCGCAATATTGCGTATGCAAAAAAAAAATAAAAATGGTATAATCAAGTACTGATACGCTTCCCAATTATTTGTTTATTTATTATTATTTTTTTGATTATTTATTTATTATTATAATAATATTTTGATGGAATAAGATCAGCCAAGCTAGTCCCACTCCCATCCATTTCCCCATTTAATTTCAATTGTCGTTCGGTGGGGCCTTTGTTTGGTGGTCACGATTCAATTTGCACGGTTCTTGGGTTTTTAAATCGAATTGTCAAGTGTTCGGTTATGAGCAAAGAAAAAATTTGTAGTTTTTAAACTATAAAATCATACATACACTTTGATGCAATTTTGACGGTTATAAAATAGTTTATTTTGTAATTTAACATGTGAATATACATATATTTGAACTTTTTTACTCTATTAAAAAAATATCATGTTTGAAAAAATAGATGATATTTTATTACTAGATTTTGTTTATTTAAATTCAAAATGAGGATAGAGGCACGATGTGACCGAAAAGAGAGAATGAGAGAATAGATTGAAAATTTGATAAATACAGAGTATATTATATCTGAGAGTTTATTTGTTGAGTATTTAAATTAGAATGTTATAACAAATGAGTATTTAGTATTCAAAATACAAATATGATATTTAAACTCCTAATCCAAACATAGTCTTAGAATTTTCGATTGATTATATATATATATATATATATATATATATATATATATATATATTGTGTTGGGAAAAAATGATCATCATTATATACCTTAGAGCTTATATGTGAAGATTATAATTATATATATAATTAAAATTTTAACTATGAAAACTAAATCTAATATTGTTTGTTATGTATAGTGTCCCAAGCATTTATCTCAAGTGATATTATTAGTATTTTGAAAGGGTATTAATTGGGTTCGATATATTTACCTTACAATTTTATATAATTATTATTTTTTCAACTTATCTGCTCTGTCATGCCTATTAAAAATATTGTATATTATGTATGAATAAAATATAGGTTGCACTGGCAATGTTCAAAGCTGAAAGCATAATGAGCAGCACGTTTCATTTCCTTTTCATTTCCGTAGTTGCCGCTATCCATTTTTTGCAGCCGAACTCACCAAGACAAGATCGGGGACTTCCCATCCGCCTTGTACAACGAAATGACAGGACGAGACAAAGACCGATGCATGATATCGGTGTGGTGCATCTATGATCGAAACTAGAACCAAGCCGTATAAAGTGGTGCTATCAAAGATGGTGGAGTGTGGTGTGGTGCAGGAAGTGTATGTGTGTTTTAGTTTTTATAAATGTAACCTCTAGACTACTATTTGAGTGATAATTTTTATTTCTTTTCACAAAGTTAAGACTTATCGAGTCATTATACCGTGCAACTACCTTGTAAGGTGCACTCAATAATTTAATTTATCATCATATATAATTGACATATATCATCACATATAATTGGAAAATATCATTACATATAACTGATACATATTATCACAAATAATTGAAATTTCAAATCTAAAATCTAAAATTTTAAAATAAAAAAATAAAACTAAAAAGAAAAATTAAACCCTAAAAATGGAAAACTTAGCCCTAAAATAAAAAACTAAACCATAAAATTGAATATTAAACTCTAAATTCCAAATTTCTATCATATATCATCACATATAACTGACACATATATCAATCACATATAACTGACACATATATCATCACATATAACTGGTAGAATGATAGATTTTTGCCGTAACCAATGAAAAATTAAATGAAAAAATGAAAAATTAAATCTTAAATGGTGAATTAGACCCTAAAAATGGAAAAATAAATTCGAAAATGAGAAAATAAATTCTAAACTCTAAAATTTTATCACATATCATCACATATAACTACTATATATCATTATATATAATTGAATGATAACTGGGTTTTACAAGGTTCACCCAAAAAGATTCACCTAGGTGGATGTAGCCTTATCCAGAATTAATGTTGCAAATGAATAAAGACATTTGTGAATTATTCGAGAGTTGATTGGATAAAAGCTCATTTGAACTTTTGATAAGTTTCATTAAAGTAAATCAAACTTAAACTTAACAATATTCGAATTATTGGCTCATGAGCAAATCACAATCAACTTGCGGGTTGACTCACGAGAAGACTTAATTTAAACTAATATATAGATTTTATTTTTTATTATTATAGGTGTACTTATGGTAAATATATATATATATATATAACTAAACTTATTTAAATGAATTACATAGTTTAGTAGAAATATTACTTGTTAGTAATATCATCATATTTTTGTAACAAAGTGCAGAATAATTTAACTTTTAATTAATATTTACTAAGTTTACTTAGATTTGATTAAACTTGTATATTAAACAAATAAAATTCGAATTCAAATTTAATAATAACGAGTTAAACTTAAAATTTTCAAATTCAATTCAATTCGATTTATTCGGTTCTGTAAGTCCTATAGGGAACTAAAATCTCAAACTAAACAAATATTTTCCTTTTCTTTTTAATTTTAGATTTTTCTTATTCCAAAACATTATCCTATTAACTTTTCTTCGTCCAAGAGAAATCCTCCTACTTTTTTTTCTCTCAAGCTTTGTTTTGCTCACTTAAATCACTTTCTTTTTTACTACATTCTCTTGCTAAAGGATAAGTACCCATTTCTCGAAACATCTCTAAAGAAATATTAATAAATTCAGGACATATACATTACGTGCAATATATTATCACGCTTTATAGAGAAGAGACGGATTTGAAAGCTTTTATTGCCACTGCTTCAATGACGAGTGAAATTAAATGGGGAAAAAAAACATGTTTACTTTTGTTTTCTTCTCCAACTTAAAGTTGAGTAGCATCTGCGTAATGATTAATGGATTAAGATTCCATAATTTATTTTATTTGGTGTTTAAATAATATTTTTGATTGATGACATATGTGCAATTCTAATAATACCGTGTAGTATACAAGATTTGTATAAGCTATTAGCCGATTATGTTGTTTGCTTTAAATAGATTGGACTAGTTGTTATAATTGATGTATTAGATGTTGATTAATAATTTATTATGTTAGCTAGTTTGACTATTAATTGATCGTATAAAAATGCTTGTTAAATAATTGTGATCGATAGTTTTTTAATTGTAAAATGATAAAATTCATTGATTATTGTTGAATATTTTTTTTATTAATAATATATACTGAATAGTAAATAATTTTTTTAAAAAATAATTATTATTTAAAAATTATTATCTATAATAGTTTCTTAATTCGCAAATAATCGATATATTAAATTTAATTTGGACAATTATTACTACTAGTTAATCAAAGAATTAGTTTATAACTTTTTTATGTAAATTACACACATATATAATTTGAGAATAAAATTGTCATTTTACCTCGAATCTCAAACTTTATCATTAAGTTTAATTGGCAAAAAAATTGTGGTAGGTCAAATTAATGGGTCATGATACGTTAGGCCAAATGACCCAATATTATAATTGTATTAATTTTTGTATTGTGATATATTGACTTTTGTTATTATGTATTGATTTTTATACTATATTATATTGGTACTATGATATATTATTTTTCAATATAATGTATTAACTTTTGCACTATGATGTATTGGTATGAAATTTTGGCCTAACGAATGATCCGTTAGACCGGCCTGATAAGTGTGCTGCCCAATTTAATTTGGACAATTATTACTATTAGTTAATCAAAGAATTAGTTTATAACTTTTTTATGTAAATCTCTCTCTCACACACACACATTAATTTGAGAATAAAATTATCATTTTACCTCGAACCCCAAACTTTATCATTCTAAAAACTTCTATATGAAACTTTTTCAAAATTAATTTATTATACTCAATAAGCTAATTTTAATATCTATTTATCAAATAACTTAATTTAATAATCTAACTTATCAAACCTCTTGTTTCACCGAAACCTCTAGCTTTCAAATCCAAACACTCGTTCACTAGTAGTGTTGATCCGGTCCGATTAACCGTTGACCGGCGATTTCGAAATCGTGGACCGATTTTCGGCGGGTCAGTTTCGGGTTCGGAAAACCTTAAACTGCAAATCGTTAATTATAATCTGCAGTAAAAAAATTACCTGTTTTCTTTCTTTCTTTAGTTTTATTTTAAAGTTTAACGGTCATGACTAACATTAAAAAAATAAAGACTTACTACCCAATACAAATCGAGCCAGCGATTACAAACTGCGAACCGAAAACCGATTATCTGTCGGTTCGATTTCGGTTAGTAATTGACCAATTTTTTTATCCACCGGTTAACCGAATTCACACATGGTCATTGCAAATAACTGTCCCCCGTGAGGATGCATTTTGTAACTGTAAAAGCCAAGTGAGGTCATTTAATAGTTAGACTAAATATCAGGGTTGTTTTTGTAATTACCTGTGTTAGGCATTCATCGTCTTCTGCTGTTTTTCCACTCATATCCACTGTTTTTGCTTTAATTGCCTCTGCTCGCTCTGCAAATGTACATGAACATCAAATATATTCTTCGATAACTTTAATTACATACACTTTCAACAAAGGAGACGAATTGTATTCCTTTCTTCGCAATTTTTTTAATAAATGAGCGAAAGAGAAAGAGGCTTATCACAATCAAAAGTCGAGATGGTGGACCATCTTCTCCATCTATATAAGCTGATGAAGAGCTTGTTGCTAGACCCATCCCCTCAAGTTCTTCTGCTTCATTTGGTTAGGTTAGTTCAATTCAAACCCCTGTTTATCTTTTAGGGCAAATAAAAATAAAATTGCAACCTTTTTTTTTTTTAACTAATTGCAACCTAAATTGGATGTTTTTCACTTTGTAATCTACAATTTAACTGTAATTCTGTTCGAATTGCATTTTGTTCCTTAGTGTAAGGTTGATGACATAGTTTCTCAATTGGGATACAGGGAAAAGGATAGAGTTAATAAAAAAAGAAAAAAAAAGTTGACTGATTAAAGAATTGTTGCATCTGAGATGGGTGGATGTGATGATGTCATGTGTACCGGGCCGGGTAATATGATTTACCAGCCAATTCTCGAAGAAGGTGTATTCCGATTTGATTGCTCAGAGCATAGTAGAGTCAATTCATCTCCGAGCATTGCTTTTGAAAATCCAACTGTTCGTGAAACACCGGTCGATGACGTCAACATAGTCCCAAGCTACATTCCCACTTACGTGTGTGAAAACGGACAGCAAATAGTTAACATTGAGGTAGTAAACTAGTAATTCTCTACCATTGTTGCTCAACCGATATATATATTTTAATGGGCTTGATTGTTTTGTGGCTTAGCTTCCTCGAAATACCTCGTTCTATGGAACTGGGGAAGTTAGTGGGCCCCTCGAACGAACCGGGAAGAAAGTAAGGCCACTGATTTTTACTATATTTACTGTATTATTCTGAACCAAAATTTTATTGGACAATTGATTTTAATGGTGCAATAGATTGTTGCTTGGAATTCTGATGTGTACGGATATGGTGCTGAAAATAATTCCTTGTATCAATCGCACCCTTGGGTTCTTGCTGTTTTTCCGAATGGAGAGACAATTGGGGTTCTTGCTGATACAACACGACGTTGTGAGGTTGTTGTGATTTTTTGAAGTACAATTTTTTGATAAAATGGCTGTCGTAATAATGTTTTTGTTGTTGTTGTTGTTGAGCAGATTGATTTGCAGGAAAGATCGAATATAAAGCTTGTTTCGGCCTCGCCATATCCTGTAATCACTTTTGGTCCGTTTGCTTCGCCAGCTGATGTTGTTGCAGCTTTCACACGAGCAGCTGGTAATTTTTGTTACTCCGTCAAATTTATTTATAATTTTTTTTTTAATGTGCAGAAATTTTATTTTATATTTGGATTTCTTTGTTTAGGAACAATTTTTATGCCACCAAAGTGGGCTTTGGGCTATCATCAAAGCCGTTGGAGTTACGAATCTGCAGAACAAGTTCGTGAGGTTGACTACCTTTTTTTTTTGTTGTTGTTATTTATATCATACCAGCTCATATTGTTTTATTTTCTAAAAATATGAAAGTGGTCTTTCGGAAATTCATATATGTATAAATTGGATTTACTCATGCCTACAGGAAATAAATGCGAGTCTTCATACTATTGCAGTTACTTGTGAACATTGGCCTACTATTTTCTCAACCATTTAAACTTTCAATATATGGATTGAACTTTTCTTTTGTTCTCATTTTAGGTTGCAACGACATTCCGAGAAAAACATATTCCTTGCGATGCCATATGGATGGACATAGATTACATGAATGGTTTTCGTTGTTTTACCTTTGACCAGGTATGTTTTCCCCCCCCCCCCCCCCCCCCCCCCTCATTGATCAGTAGAATGTACCTTATTTGTTTCTTGGTGTGGGATATATTAATATGTCCTTTCGATAAAAAATATTTTAGTTTGCATTCATTTATTGGATGTGCCTGTCACATCTGAATTCTTTTAACTAAAACGTGCTGATTATTGTTCTTACGCAAAAAAAAAAAAAAGATGCAATTTTTGCTCTTTAGATGAATTGTTCTAGAAAATAAAGTGTAAAACAGACTCCAATTTATTTATGCAGAAGCGATTCCCGGATCCAAAGTCTCTTGCCAGACGATCTTCATAAAACAGGCTTTAAAGCAATATGGATGCTCGACCCCAGGGATAAAAAAGGAAAAGGGATATTCTGTTTACGATTCCGGTTCAGAAGGATATATGTGGATTCAATCTGAAGATGGGAGACCTTTTGTTGGTACATATACACTACTGTTAAAACAGAAAAAGGCTATATCACTTTTTTCATTTTTTTTACTTACATTTTGAATAATTACTGTGAACAGGAAAGGTGTGGCCTGGGGATTGTGTATTTCCCCGATTTCACACAATCCATAGTTCGTTCATGGTGGGCCGACCTTGTCAAAGAGTTCGTTCCTAATGGTGTCGATGGTTTGTGGAATGATATGAACGAACCTGCTGTATGGAGAGAGGTAAAATTAGAGTCCCTTCTTTGTTTTTTTTTGTATTTATAAGCTCTTTTTAACTCCTTTTTTTTTTTTTTAAACAGAGTGGAACAATGCCTGATAGCAATGTTCATTGGGGAGATAAACATCTTGGAGGACCACAGAAACATTTACACTATCACAATGTAACAATTTTTATTTTTATATTTTGGGAACAGAAGTTATAAATTTTATATTTATTGAAGTCATTTTTACTAATTGTATCAGGTATATGGTATGCTTATGGCGAAATCGTCTCACGAAGGCATGAAACTAGCTAACGAACAAAAGCGTCCGTTTGTTCTTACACGAGCTGGATTTGTGGGTAGTCAAAGGTATGCTGCCACTTGGACAGGAGATAACACCTCTTCTTGGGAGCACCTCCGAATGAGTATCCCCATGGTTCTCAACCTCGTAAGTGGCTACTAATTTATTTTTATTTTTATTTTTATTTTAAGTAAATCTTTTTTTTTTAATTTCCAAAATCAAATTACAGGTATTCTCTCGAAGATGTTGTCAATACTAATTTCTGTGTAGTTAAAGGCTTATCATATTACTTCAGGTTTTGGACAAGTTGTTGACAAGAGAGCAAAAAAAAGAAAAATAAAATAAAATAATTGTGTGTTAGCACACACAATATGATTTAATGATAAATGGTTTCATCAATGTCCAGGGGCTCAGTGGTCAGCCTTTCTCAGGGCCAGATATTGGTGGATTTATCGACAATGCAACACCTGAGCTGTTTGGAAGGTGGATGGGTATAGGCTCCATGTTACCTTTTTGTCGTGCCCATTCTGCGGAGAAAACTGAACATCATGAACCCTGGTCTTTTGGTCCAGAGGTCTCTCTCTCTCACACACACACACACACTGACACGTGCTTAATGTTTCTAATTTACTTAGTAGATATTACAGCAAGAATCCATATTGTAGTGTTTTATCATATTCTGCTAGGTGTGTTTTTTTTTTTCCCCCGATTAATTTACATTATTTTTGTTTTTTTGACATTCTTTTACCATCTCTTATAGGTTGAAAATATTTGCCGACTTGCACTACAAAGGCGATATCGGATTTTGCCCTTGATGTATACTCGATTTTACTTGGCTCATACAACTGGTATTCCGGTGGTGACCCCTACATTTTTTGCTGGTATATGTTATCCCTTTTCATCTTGGAATTGTGAGGGCATTTTATGTAACTTGGTGGCCGATAGCATTTCAAATTTGTTACTGCAGATCCTACAAATATGAAGCTTAGATCACAAGAAAACTCGTTTATGTTGGGACCACTTATTGTGCATGCCAGGTCGTACATCCATTCCTTGTAAATTAGTGTGCATTTCCTTGGGAAATATTACAAAAACTACCCTTGAAGTTTGTGGTAATTACCAAAAAAAAAAAAACAAACAAACTTGAGGAATGAATCTGTCTTAAATTTATGGTAGTTTATGGTAGTCATTCCTTGTAAGATTGAATCAACCTTCAAGCTTTTTTTTTTTCAGTTACTTTAAAACTTCTTTGTTTTTTTTGTAAATACCCCAAACTCCAGGGGTGATTTTTGCAATTATCCCAAATAACTATACATATGTAGTGTTGTCGATTATTTTCACCTTTGCATTGGAGAAGTTGATTCGAAGTTATACATATATAATGTTCTTCATTTTGCAGCACTATAAAAGACAAAGACACGCACCAAATAGAGCACAAGTTGCCTAAAGGCATCTGGCGCTATTTTGATTTTGAAGATTTTCATCCAGTACTCTTTCCTCTATATTTACAACTCTTGTTTAGGTCCATCAGTCACCAAATTAATGAGCCCTAACATTTTTTTTTTGTGTGTGTGTGTTACACCTAGGAATTGCCGACCTTATATCTAAAAGGGGGATCAATCATTCCTGTGGCTCCTCCACATGAGTGTGTCGACGAAGCTAAACCTACAGATGATTTGACACTGATAGTGTCTTTAGATGAACATGGTAATATATCTTTTCACTTTTGTTTATCACCTTATTTGGGAGAAAAAAATGCATAGTTTATTTATTATATTGGATTGTTTTAAAAAAAATAAATTGGAGCTCTTAAATTGCAGGTAAGGCCGAAGGGGTCCTCTATGAAGATGATGGTGATGGATACGAATTCACTAAAGGAGGCTATCTATTGACTACATATGTTGCTACACGGGACTCAGTTGTGATTACCGTTAAAGTTTCCAAATCTGAAGGATCTTGGGAGAGGCCAAAACGCCGCTTGCATGTGCAATTACTGATTGGAAACTGTAAAAAGGTAATGTTATTATTCTTTTGAAAAAAAAACCCGAGATTTGATTTTGCCTAAGAGGACAACTTTTATATTTTTATGAATTTGGGGTTTTTACAATTTTTGAAACTTATCCGGAGTTTTTTTTAATATTCCAAACCTTGGGGGTGGTTTTTGTAATTATCCATATTTTGATAAAAGTATTGTAATATATATGTTTCTTGTGGATGAATAGGTCGATGCTTGGGGTATAGATGGAGAGGAGGTGAGAATTTTGTGGCCGGACAACGAATGTGAATTCCCTGGCCTGGAGGATGAAGGTTTTGATAGTGATGATGAGCCGCCATATGTCGCGGGTGGAGAACGTCAATTCTCAGCATAAACTCATGGTTGCTACTGTTTATGCTATTACTTAATCTACAATAAAAATATGTATATATGAAAATAAAACGACGTAGCAAACAGATTCAAGGTTGGTTGCCTATATATCGCTTGTATCTGAGTTTGTTTCCTGGTTTGTGGAATGTGTGCGCTGCCCAGACTTCACTGTTGAGCTCTCTGGGTATTGTGTGATCGTAATAAATAAGTGTGGTTTGCATGCAAACTACTATGATTGCAATAAAAATATATTATAAGGTTTGTGTGACTAAAGTTTCCTCAGCGGTTAACAAAATATATTTATATTTTTCAATTTACATTTATTTATTTATTTTTACATTTTGCAACCTAAACTATTTTTATTATTATATTTATGGGGTTTTTAAGCATGCAATCCCGTCCATCTAGACTTGAATTGTTCTAGGAATATTTTTAGAATATTCCAAGTCACATTGCTGAATATTTTAAGTCTGAATGTTGCAAATGGAATAGTTGCACATTTTTTGTTAAAAAAAAAAACATAATTCAGGTTGCGAAGTGCAAAAAATGCTAAAGTTCATGTTTGTAAAAGATTATTTTCTATAATCTTTGTCCTAATGATTTACTGCCTAATGAAACTCTAGGTTTTTTTTTTTTTGTAATTATCCAACTCAAGGGTAGTTTTTGTAATTATACCTTTTCTTCATCACTCCTGCAAATGTGATTACTCACTTCAAAACCATAGATATTCAGTCATTCAATTCATCCTCAAATTTCTTACAAATCTCCACCCATCAGCAAACATCATGATTCGCCTCGACACCAGTCAACAAAGACAACAAACCAATTTCACTCGAAAAAATCTGCTTTATAATTTAGTACACATTCATCTATCCAGTGACCTAAACATACGAACAACACATCCCTAGAAACAGTTGCAGTACATACAACAAATGTTACAACATCACAAATCTACACCATCGTCAGCAACAACAGTAATCTAAAATAAATTCCCATTTATCTCCCCAACACAAACATCTTCATCAACCGAAGGCAACCGGGAAGCAAACTTCGGTGGCAAAGTCATTAGCGACTCATCGCCAAACACCTTCCGATACGCCATCCCAAGTGCAAATCCCAACGCCCGCGCCATTGAAATCGAAACCGCATTCCCAACCTAATGATATCTTTCCTTGATCGTGCCACAAAACCTGTAGTAATCCGGAAACCCTTGCAACCTCGCATTCCTGTATCGTCAGAAGCATATCCTGCTCGGGATGCAATATCTCATGGTTCCGAACATGCGGAAAAGTCACTAGTGTTGGTACCGTCTCGTCCCACCACAGCCTCGCGTACAGCTTTCTAAATTTCCCTTGCTCAAAACTCAGCACGCATTCCAGAACGAGCGGCTTTCCGCTCGGTAGCATCACCAGCTCCATCGCTGGGTCCCGGCGGGCCACGTTATCGTCCCCAACCACAATTCCGGAGAAATCCTGGAAATTGGCTCCTTTTCTCCATTGCTGGGTCCTGGCAGGCCACGTTATCGTCCCCAACCCACAATTCCGGAGAAATCCCGGAAATTGGCTCCTTTTCTCCGCAGGATTTGACAAACGCGCAAATAATCGTGTTCGGAGAGGTGTAAAAGCCGATGGTCGAACGAAACGCCACCCGTCAATCTTATGTAGCTTTGGAACTCGGTTACAGGAGGCTTCTCGTACTCCATCTCCTCGCGGGTTTCAAGGTTGGCAACTTCTGGAAGGTCGGAGATGGAATCGCAGAACGACAGCCCGTTTGAGGGCACGGGGTTGGCAAGCGTCGTAGGCGACGACGTTGCGTTTGAACTCGAGAGGCCAGTACTTCACGACGATGTCATGCGTGGGGAGTGGGAATTGGGGCAACTTCTCGTTGGGGCCCGTGCCCCAGATGAGATGCGGAGGCGGAATTGCGGGAGGCTGTAGCAGCCGGAGGCGATTGTGCATAGCTTGGCTTGGTAACTCATGCGGACCAGGCGGCTCAGGGCGTATCGGCCGAGGGAGCCCTTGTCGAAGTGTGATGTCGACTACGTTTTCCATTATTGCGTATTTGGGCATTAGGAACTCGACTATGTCCATGAAGATGATGACCTGGCGGTTTCTTTCGTCGTTAATGGGAATCAAAGTTTTGGTAGCAGTTGTAGCCGCTGATGCCTTGGCATGGTGGGCTCCCACGGATAACATCGGCATCACCCTGGTAATATTTGAGTTGATTGGACACGGAAAGTATAATTAGCAAAGAACAATGCATTTACCTAATTAAAAAAAGGGGTGGTGTTTGCAACTAACAACCTGAACTATGCGTGTTCTTCACTTTGCAACCTCTGACCAGCTAGAGCAGTTGGAATGTTCTAGGAATATTCCGATTCACGTGGGCAAATATTCCCGGAATATTTCAACATCGGCTGGTCGAAGGTTCCAGAGTAAAAAAATTGCATAATTCAGATTATTTAGCTTGAAAACCATATTCCCTCCATTTCAAATTAAAATGACTTTAGATTCAAGCAGCAGAATTAATAATTAAATGTCTTGACTAATATATGCTTAATTAAATCCCCACAATCCCTTAAATTGATGTACTTAGGAATGAATGTAAATCAAGCACTAGTGGTAAATTGAAAAATAAGAGATATTTAGGATAGGAATAGAAAAAACAGTGATCGAAAATGACATTAATTAGAAAAACAACTAACAAGCTAAAAGGTCAATTAATTTGAAACAGAGGTGCAAAGTGTAAAATAGGTAAAAGTTCATGTTAAAAAAAATCTGAATTTATACACACTCACAGGGAGAGGTAGAAGTTTAGATTTACACCCTTTCACTAGGAAATCTTGTATCCGCTCTTCGCAATTACTGAAATAATATAATTGAGGCATTAGAAACATAGGAATTAGCTAACTATGGCTGCTGAAAGCTGCATGAACACACAGTTTTAGTCTTCTTACCTCAACCCTCCAATTGGTTCCATGTATCTTCATCTAAGCCATACCCCTTCCAACGTACTTTAAGGTGTAAAACATCACCCAATGGGACAATCAAATAAAATATGATTGAGATTTTTTGCTTGCTTCATTTTATTGAGAGAAAAATACAACAAATGAAAAATAAATAAAAACTGTTATGTAAATTCATATTCTATATATATAGTAATGTCTGAGGCAGTAACCCTCTGAAACTTTAATTGAACAAATCAAATAATTACCAAAAGATTATTCAGTACACATATACCTTGAAATGTACACCGGACTTTCCACTTTCGCTGAGATCACCATTACAAATGTTGACTAGACATGAGACCTCAATTCTCCGGAAGGTTCCACTTTATCTGATTGAGTCATATTGCTCTTGGCATCCGGAGGGTTCTCTAGTTCACACCTAAGTGTTCTGTCTAAATCGGACACGTACAAATTACACAAATTCTCCATTGTTTTAATAGCTCTAGAAAATCATCGGCAGATTCATTTCTAACCTGCAAAGTATTCAGAGTTAATTTGAGATTCATTGTTTGTACCTTTACATAGCGAACAGAGTAAACACATACATGAGTTTCCGGATGGTTCAGTCTCAAACTGCCATTTTTCTGGAATAAAGAAAAACATGAGTTATAGTAATTCAATAAGATTTCTTGAAATTTAAAGAGACAGGGAGAGATTAAATAATAAATAGGGAATTACAAAACTATCCCTGAGATTTAACCAATTAACAAAAAAAAAGGATAATTAAAAAAAGTACCCCTGAGATTTGGAGTATTTACGGATAAATAGCAACTTTGAAAATTACAAAAAACAACCTTGAAGTTTAACTCTGTTTACATTTTGGGCCACCCGTTAGTTGATTTAACAGAAGTTGCTGACATAGTCAAATATTTTGCAATGACACCCCCTCAGCTTTTCAAAATATTACAAATAGCCCCAACTTTTCATCTGGTCATTTGTATTTATAAAAAACGAGGGATGTTAAAGTGAGATGCAAGAGGGAAAGTAGGGAGTTATTCGTAATATTTGAAAAGGCTGAGGGATATAATTGTAAAAGTATTTGATGACGTTGACAATTTCCATTATCTCTACTAATGGCAAATGAAAAACGTAAGGCGATTGTAACCTCGAGCGTGGTTCCTGTAATTTTCAAAGTTGGCTGGGGTTTTCTAGAATTTGAGCAAACCTCAAGGATATTTTTGTAATTACCCACCCCAACCCCACTCACAAAAAAACAAATTAAATGCCCCCTCTTCGGTGCAACTTGTGAAAGAGAAACAAGTGCCGAAGGAGTATTGATACTTTGAAAGATAGTGGGGTCTTTTTGTAATAAGGCTAAAACTCAGGAGTAATTCTGTAGCTAACCCTAAGAAATATAATGGAAGTGAAAGGTTCATGATTACCGTAATCAACTGGGCTGATGTGTTTCTTCATTCCTTCGCCCTGAAGGAATTTCTTAGGACATCAATCTTGCAATGCTAAAGCATGGCCAAATGAGTGATTGTTACTCACATATTTGTTGAGTAGAAACTTCTATATTTGTATAATCAATCAAACAATGAAATTCCCCAAGTACATGTTTTGGAATTTGGATTGTATATAAATGCTGCCATCCAGCAGAACATAGCTAAACGATTCTGGGTAGAAAGTCATTTGGAAAATAGCATATCTGATAATGATAGTTATTATTATTATTATTATTATTATTATTATTATTATGGTTGCGGATATTGGCACCCCGGTATTTTTGAGAACACCCCACTTATAAATTTCAGGGTATTCAGATCAAAGTTTCGAACATTGTGTTAATGTTCGAACTGAAATATTGAACGCATTAAACATTACACGTGCTGAGAAAAATTTTCGAACATTTAACATATGTTCAAATTTTCAGTCT
The DNA here is from genome assembly GCA_014905375.1 of Phtheirospermum japonicum. Classification (NCBI taxonomy): domain Eukaryota; kingdom Viridiplantae; phylum Streptophyta; class Magnoliopsida; order Lamiales; family Orobanchaceae; genus Phtheirospermum; species Phtheirospermum japonicum. The sequence goes on from BMAC01000780.1 coordinate 38,572, forward strand.
GAATATTAACAAAATGTTCGAAAATCATCCGAACACCCTGAAACACATTAAACATTAACATGTGTTGAGAGAAAATTTTGTAACATATGTTCAAATTTTCAGTCTGAACATTAACACAATGTTTGAAAATATCATCCGAACACATCCTGAAATTTATAACATCGGGTGTTACACATCAATTTCCGGGATGCCAATATCCGGCCCCTATTATTATTATAACTGTTATTATTATTATTATTATTATTGCTGCTATTACTATTATTATTATTATTACAAGGGTTGTTTTAGTAATTAAGAAAGTTGGTTATTATATTTGCAACAACAACAACAAATAAAGAAAGAATGAAATGAATTACCTTTATATACACATAATCTCTAATATCTCAAGCACACAGTTACCAACTTTTAATGGCAATTTACAATCAGTATGATTTCATCTTCCTCATCAGCACTGTAACGGCAAATATTCAAATCATAAGAACGAAAATACAAATGAAAATATAAATCACCGAGGAATAGGGCCAAAAATGATACCACTAGAGAAGTATGTTCACAGAGCTCACTCACTTTCTTTTCCAGCTCTTGCCTTTTTTCTCGCTCTGCCGGTCCAAAACCAATCAAATTCAGAAACAGTACTGCAAATCACTCCACAATTATCCATAGCAATTATTGAAAAGTTATACACACACACACACATATATGTGTATATGTACATACACAATTTGTGTTTATAGATCTTTTGCATAATTTAATCAAAATCTAAAAGTAGATGGAGAGTGCTTGAGATTTCTGATTTTGCTTCTGATTTGACTTTACAAATAAATAAGCACTTTAACAACTTAATAGCCAAACACACATTTAACAAACTCGAAATTATGCTAAAATATATCACTTTTTTAAAAGCAAAAGTTTGTAAACACAATCTAATAGCAAATAATCAAATTTCATGGATAATTCGATATTCATCATAAATGACTAGCAACATTTGTTATTCGAGTAAAAGCAATAATTAATAATCAATAATCTACCTTTAATTCATATCTCCACTTCCACTTTTCATGAGCCACTTCTTCTCGAATCGGCTCCTCTACAAAACTACACACAACATTCTTCTCCTTTGTCTCCGATCTTACATTTTCCTCTACATCATCACCTTCGCTCTCGGATCCCCACCGCCCTTCAACTCGACCCATCGTTCTCTCACTATTTTCATCCACGTTTATTTCATGCTCAATTGTCCTAGACCTTTCGCACTCCTCACTCGCCACATCCGAATCACTTTTCTCCACATCTGTCTCCTCATAAACGCCAAACAGTTCGTCTAAAACCGACTCTATTTTCGGAGACAATAACCGCTTCTCATTCAACACATAACCACTTTTCTCCGAGCTTTCTTTTTCCAACTCCATTTCAACACTTCTTGAACTTAAGCACGTTTCACCAGAAAAAGCGCTTTTCTTCAACTCAAAATTTGAGCTTTCGCCACTATTCTTGCTAGACCTTTTTAAGCTACTCGATTTTTCGGGCAATGTCTCCGAAATTTCTTTCTGCAAGTGCATTTTCACACTTCTTGAATAAGTGCTTTTCTTAGACTCGATTTTTGAGCTTTCGCCACTTCTCTTGCGAGACCTCCTTAAGCTACTCCTAGATTTTTCGGGCAATGTCTCCAGCGTTTCTTTCTGTGACTGCATTTTAACATTTCTTGATTTTAAGCGCTTTTCGCTCGAAAAAGCGCTTTTCTCGGGCGATGCTTGTTTTGAGCTTTCGACGACATCCTTGTGAGACCTTCTTAAGCTATTTCTCCTCAGATTTTCGGGCAATTCAATCAAATCTTTCCTTTTTACATTCCCATCACTCAATTTCACAGTTCTTGATCTATAGCTCATCTCAGTAGAAGCACTTTTCACAGGCTCTTTTACTGTAACTTCAGGCAATTTAACCAAGGCATGATTAACTAAAGGAGGCAATAAATACTTTATACTGGAATTTACCTTGGTGGAGACTTTCTCCACCTTATGCATTAACACACTTCTGGATCTTAAGCGCTTCTCACTCAAAAAACACTTTTCCGTAGATTTCGAACCCGGCCCAGGCAATGCAAGAAGCTGAGGGGCTGAACTTCCAATTTTACCCCCTTTCAACCTGTAGGACCTCCTTAGAAGCATCAATTCGTCCGAACCCAATTTTGTCTTCTTTGTAGCCCTACCCGTAGCTTCTCTATCCTCCGAGAAACGACGCCGTTTCTCACCGGAACGAGCATCCTCGTGGCCTCTTAAAGTCAACGCCAGAATTGATGGAGAAGAATGAGGGGGTTTTGTTTTGCTGATTTTTGGCGACGGGGTTTTGTACTTGTTCGCAGTAAATCTCGACGATCTGCGGATGGGTTTGTCTTCTTCATCAGAAGGATAGCAGGTCTTCAGAGGAACTTGCTCAGCCACGTGCAATGACAGGGCCCATGCGTCGTCGGGCCGGGTTTCGGGAGCGGGTTTGGGTCGGGCTAAATTATGAAGTGAAGGATGAGGAGCAGAGAATCTGGGGGATTTTCTCAACGGGGATTGGTGCTGAATTTCCTGCTGGGTCTTCATTTCTATTTTCCGGCGCGGCGGCGGAGGCGGAGAGTGAACTGTGAGTGGATGTGTGAAGATGAGAATTGTAAGGAATGGGTTTGGAGATGATGAGCTCAGATGGGGAAAAAGGGCGGAATTTACTGAGGGGAAAATGGAAGGGATTAATAAATAAATGTCTGGAAAAGTGAAAAAGTGAACCTCCACTACTTCGGTTTTTGTCTGAAAATGGAACTTGGATTTTATTTTCACAAACGGGTTTTTATTTGTTTATTTATGAGTTTTCCGATTTGAAAATTCATTGATTTGGTTGATTAATCCATTTGATAATTTTGGAATAAGGACTTAATGTGATATTTTTTTCAGTACGACATCAAATATTTATGTCGGCAAGTATGTAGATATTATGCGTATTTAGTAAGCATTCTCCTCCTCTAGGAGGTGCAATCTTTTTGGAAGATTGACGAGTTGTTCTGGTAAAGACGACCTCTCGTATAAGAGTGACGAGTTCTTATGTGAGGTGGCGAGCTCATATGATGTGAGCGATATCGTGATAACTCGGCATTAAGTGGTAACTCGGTGTTAAGGGCTTAATTTCATGGTTTTAGGTCATGTTGGGCTGCTATGGGTTATTGGCCCATGGCTGTTATGGTAATTTGGCGAAAAGTTCTATTATTATGTGAACTTAGTATAAAGGAGGAATCATAATTTTAAGTCGATCACTATTTATGGAATTATAGTATTAATAGGAGAGGGGAACTATTTTGCATGTAATTGTTGTGTTTTTCCTAGTGTTTTTAGTTAGAGTTTAGCGTTGTTTTGAGTCGTTCATTCTAGTTATTAGGTTATTTTCTTGTTTAATTTCATTTTGACTTAAAGTGTACGAAGTGTGAGATGTTTGTGTTATTTTTGGGTTTTTAAGTTTGATTTCTTATTTTGTAGGTGGCTAAAAGGATTATATTCACTCGGCGGATGTTTTGGACCGAAAAATGAGAAACTCGAGCCGAAAGCATCCACGATCGACTGAAAAGCTCCAAATCGATTGCCCGATCGACTGGCCACAGATCGACTGAAAGAGCTCCGAATCGACTGCCGGACAGTAGCCAACTTCTTAGAAGCAGGGCAGTCGATCGACACCCCAACAGTCGATCGACTGCGACGCTGAGGACTGCAGGAACTTTGGTGTTTTTGATGTTTTTGTCCCTACAAACAACTATATAAAGCCCACCTCTTGCACCAATGAAAAAAAACAACTCCCCTCCCAACCCAAGTTAGGGTTTGGGATCAAATTACTCTCAATCTCTTAGATAATTTTCTCTCTTAGGTTTTAGATTCAATTTCAAGTTTTGATGTAATTTCTTTTCTAGATTTAGATTTACTTTCAAGCACCTACTTGGGTTTGTAAGCCTAAGAAGAATCCAAATACTTATTTGGATTGTTACTTTTGATTGGAATTACATTCAAACTTTGTTTCATTTCTTAATTCAAGTAAGTTTCCTTTCAATTTCATGTTTTGTGCTTTAATTCAATGCTTTGTTCTTCATTTCCATGCTTGTTGTTCATTTTATTCTTTTTGTCTTAGCACCTTGAATTCATGTTAGATCTTAAGAATTGGATATGGAATTTAGATGAGTGACACAGATCATAGATCGAGTCTTAGGTCATCTTGATTTTGAGTTTTTCACATGCTTTGTTTCATGCTTAATCCTAGATCTATGATTTGTTGCTTGTTGTTTTACGTAAAATTTTAAAATTTCACGTCAACTTTTCTTACTTTATGCATTCATGCTTTCAATTCATGTTAATTTGCATTATTTGAGATTTTATGTCCATGCAAGCTTAGTTGTACCTTATGCATGCATGCTTGTACTTGGTGAAACATGGCTTGTTTGTGCTTGTTTTCATTACTTGCTTGCATTTCCATTGATGGCATACGACCGAGGCATTCTACCCACTTGTTATTTCAATTTTTAGGATAGTTTAAATAGGTTAATTGCTTTATTTTCATTTTCCTGTTACTTTACAAGCTTGAAACACATAAATTCCTCAATTGAATCGAATTCCGATAATACCAAGCCAACAACCCGTTGATACTTTCAACACCACTAAAACTCTTCTAACAATAGTGCATCATTAACTTAAGTTTATCAATTTTCTTCTAGTGTGATGAAATCTTTACCAAAAACGTGTCAAAGTTGAACCCTGTTTCTACTCCAACGATCAATGTCTCCCCTCCATTAATGGATAGTAAATAAATAACCCCATAGCCTGCCAAACCTATAAAGGCACCAGAGAAAAAATAATTTCATTAAAGATAAATATAACAAACAAATTTATAATGTGAGGTTTCAAGTAATATCAAACATATCATAATTCAGTCTAAGTTAAGTTAGATTTCGTCTAGTGTTTACCGTATGTACATAAACTGATTACTCATAATAAATCATCAATTTCTGCTCCCCATTGATGTAAAAAAGAAATCAATGATATGAAGTAAGGGATTTCGAGTCAAGCAATGTTATGTAGTTAGAAATTTAAATTCAACTAAACTAATGTGAAATTCAAACTACTTTGTATAAAATGACAAAGTTCGATACTAAAAATGGTTGTCCATACTAATGCGTGCAAATAACGATTGAACCAAATGAAATAAATACAAAATCCTAATGATTACATAAGTTTTACGGAAAAAAATGTGAAATAATTTAAATGGTAGTTATTGAACGGGAATTGGACAAGTAAAGTACGAGAGTAAAAGAACCATACCAGTATCAATTTACATTGTCTACTTAACCTAGTGCAACATTGAGTTTTGGTTTGATTACAGAGGATCAACGTTCAGACACCAAAGAAAATTCAATCTTGAGGCGAAACATGAATCTTTATTTTGAGTTCAAAAATTGAGAGAGGATGGTGAAAAGCAGACTTCCATGAGTTGAGATGGGGAAATAAATATGTAACATAATTATCAGAGTAATCACTCTTTATTTTCCACACAAAACGGAAAATCTGGTAATCGGTTGAGGGAAAAGGTATCGTGAGTTTATTTAGGGGTAAGATGGTCAATTCCTATTTATAATTTATTAATTAATAATATTGATTTGGCCTATATGGGACAAAACTAATTAAAAGGATTAAATGGTAGATACAAGTTTGGTTTTGTCACTAAATGGTAATTTTCCCAAGAATATATACATTTTGTGATTGGTTGGTGTATACATCGGTTATGATGTGATGAATAGCGTCGGTCGGGAGATTTCGTACCTCTAATAACGGATTTTAAAATATTTTTAAATGTGATGGTGGTTTTAACTTTTTTTAAAAAGTGTGTGGTGAAGGTTTTGAAATGTTGTGGTGATCGACACGTGAATGTTGTATTTGATATAGATGATATGATTTGTGAATAATATATACATGTTGTATACATTGGTGATGACGTGGTGTACGGTGCCGGACGGGAGGTTTCATCCCTCCATTAATTGATTTTAAAATTATACCGATGGGTCGATTATATTCTTTATTTCTACACTCAAACACTTTACCTTAAACCCATTTATGATTTAGTATCAAATAGAGATTCTGATACTAAATTGTGAATTGTCCACTTATTTGGTCAGTTTGAGTGTGGCCCTAATGTATATGTATATGTATTTTGTGGACTTTTAAATTCCAGTTTCTATATCTCATTTGTTCTCAAAATACATATTGAGATAATTTAATACTGATTATCACATTTTTTAGGGATAGGGCCCTTACCAAAAATTAAATTATTTTCTATAGGCACCCTCATACCGCTTACTTATTTATAATTCAACCATCTGTATTAACTAATCATAATTATGATACCACAGGATGAGTTTTAACCAAAGTTGAATGTACAAATGGAGGGTGGATGATTATTGTCTAATGCGTTCATGGAAGGGGTGGAGAGTTTCATTCAATTTGCATTCATGTATAATGCAATGAAGGATGGGGAAAATCGAAGTGTCCTTGAAGTCATACTAAATGTAGGAATTGCAGTTACCATGATGTAAATGAGATCAAGTTTTACCTCGTTAAAAAGATATTCGTACCAGATTACTACATCTGAACATTCCATGGTGAAACAAATCTTAGCTCCACGCATCATGTCAACCCTGAGGTTCACGTTGGAGGATCATCTTATGCTGCTCTTAAGAATCCTCAAATCTTTGATGTGGTTGATTATGTAGAAGAAAATATCAAATCCTGAGGCCCAGAAGTTCTGCAATATGTTGAGAGCTGAAAATCAACCTTTGTATCCCGAGTGCGAGAAATATTCTCAATTATCTCCAGTAGCCCGTCTCATAAACCTGAAGTCAGAAATCACATGTCCTAGAAGTGTTATGATCAAGTACTCAATTTAATCAAAGCGGTTGTGACAAAAGATAATCATGTGCAAGATGATTTATACAATAGTAAGAAGTTAATGCATGATATGGCTTACTGATCGAGAAGATAGTTTGTTGCCTGAATATTTTTATGATCTATTAGAGATACAATATTAATTTGACCAAAGGTTGTCACCAAAAGTCTAATAGTAAGATTGTGCCTTTGCACAGATGGTTTTCAGCATTTTGGAAGCTTCAGGGCATAGTACTCCTCATGGTCGGTGATAGTTATTTTATATAACTTACCTACATGAATGTGTATGAAAGACCAATACATATGTCTAAGTGTTCTTGTTCCAAGCCCCAAAAATCATAAGGATAAGATGGATGTTTTTCTATAACCTCTAATCGCTGAGTTGAATCAGCTATGGACGGTCAGTGCAACCTCATATGATATCTCTAAAAAATAAAGTTTTAGTTTTGGGCAACCCTTATATAGACAATTAACAATTCTCCCGTCTACTCCATGTTTCCTGGTTGGAGCACGTCTGGGAGAATGATTTGTCCATATTGTATGGAGAGTTCGTATGCATTTACTCTCAAGTACAGTGGGATGTGATCTTGGTTTGATAATCATCGAAAGTTTCTTGATTGTGTTCATCCTTTTCAAAAATATAAACAATATTAAAAAAAAAAAAGAATGGTGGAGACTCCACCGCCGAGCTTCCAATCAGGAACAGAGATTTTGGTAGAGATAGAAAGCTTGAAACTTGTTAAATTTATTGATCTAAATGCAGCGCGCATCAATAGACGCTTATCTAATTCAAGTGGTTGGAGAAAAATAAGCATCTTTTGAGATTTGTCATACTTAAGCACAAATCTGATTCGCCACAATCTAGATATTATGCACATTAAGAATAATATGTTTGATAACGATTTCAACACAGTTATGAATGTCAAGGGGAAGACAAAAGACAATACCAATTCAAGGGATGAACCGAACGAATATTATCTCCGTCCTGGTCTACAACAAGACGCAGTAGGAAATAATCCAACAAGACGCAGTAGGAAATAATCTTAAAGCTTGTTACACATTGGATAAGACATCAAACGTTGCCTTATGTGAGTGGGTGAAGCTCTTCAATTTCCATTTGGAAACGCATCAGACTTGGTGCGTTGCGTTGATATGAAAGGATTTATATTGTTTGGAATCAAGAGCCATGACAGTCGCGTGCTTATGCAAAGGTTGAAACCAATCGCCTTCCGAGAACTTCTTTCCCATCTAATGTGGAAGGCCCTCATAGAGTAGAGTTTGTTCTTCAAGGACCTCAGCTGCAGAGTTATTGAGACTGATGATATGAGTTGTTTGGAGAATGATATTCCTCTAATTTTATGTCAACTTGAAAATATATTTCCGCTTAATTTTCTCTTAACTCCATGGAACATTTTCTATTTCACTTAGCATATGAGACGAGAATTATTGGTGCAGTGCAATATAGGTGAATGTATCCATTCGAAGGCTTCCTCTCAAATGAAGGAAAATGTGAGGAATAAGGCGAGTGTCGAAGGCTTGATGGCAAACATATATCTTATTGAAGAGGCATCAACTTTTATTTCGTACTATTTTTAAGATCATGTCTCCACGAAAAAAAAAAAGAATTTGCCTCATAATGATAATAGTCAAAATGATGAAGACGATGATGATGATGTTCCTCCAGTGTTCAAAATACATGGTGAAACATACAGAGAAATAATTTTTGAAAAAGGAAGAACTTGATGCGGCGAGAAATTACGGTTTACCGAATTGTGAAGAAGCTCAAATTCTTATCAGGTGCGAAATAATATTTTTTAAATTTTGGTTAACAAAAATTTTATTATATAATAAATTAAGACAATTTTCACCTTTATCCAAATGCAGTATTTTTATGGAGGACATAAAACGATGTCAACCAAACAATACAAGTAATAGGCTCAATAAAAAATTAAAAAATAAATTTACTAATTGGTTTAAAAGATATATGAGCTCCTATGAAATGATTATAAACAGTTGTCATACAGATGTAATTTGAATCAAAATATAAATAAATAATAAGTTTCTTTTTTTTTTTTGGCGTTATAGGCACAAGATCCCTTGAATAATATACCCGGTGTAAGATATCACATTGTTCGAGGAACCCTAGATGCTGTCGGAGTAAAGGATCGTCAAGAAGGGCGACGAGTACATTAAGACTCTAGCAGTAAGTCCATCATGATGTGTGACTACATATCATGGTTGCAAGATTCATGGATACAGATTTCACATAACTGCATGCATATCAAATAGATCAATTTCGAGCAATGGTGTCTATATAAGATGAACAAACTATAGAAATGATGAGTATGATTACCATAGTCGTCTTGTAGAAGTTGTCTGACTCTACTATACAAGCTTCCCTTACAAGAGCATACTCTTGTTCAATTGTGTGTGGTTTGATCTAACTTCCATGGGCACACGGGTTAATTTTTAATATAAGCTCATTCATGTCAATTATAGGCGTGGATCAATCGCTATGAGTTGTTTGTACTTGCTTCCCAAGTTGTTCAAATTTACTCATGTCCGCATGCGAGCTTGGAAAAAGAGAAGTTGGATTGGTTGGCAATGTGTAAAATTAAAGTTAGATCAATAATAGATTATCGCCCAACGTTTCGTAATCAATCCTTTTAGAAGGATGTTATAGAAATGCCCATTTTAATACAATTGGAGGATGTTGATATCCAATTACATGTCGACCTTGTGATAATGAATCAAATGAACTTTTAGATGAGGCAAAGGAGTAGGCAGAAGATGAGTTCCTAACCAATGAAGATACGAATGAATCTGAGTTTTATGATAACCTAGATAGTGAAAGTGTCGATTCAGGTTAAGTATAAATGATGTATACATATACAGTTTGAAATTTAATTAATTCATTTACCAAGTTTCAAATGTACATCTATACTCAATCTTTAATGATTTTCCAAATTAGGAGTATAGGTCGTGGTCGACGTGATAATTCTCTCGGCCCATCTTTAGGTCGTGCTTTACTTGGTTAATTCTCTTTGTCGCATCATCTAATTGATGATGAAGAATAATATGATAGACTTATCAGGAAGGACTACATCTTCGACCGTTCCAGCCAACTTGTCTAATGTTAGTACATCTAGAGGCCTCATGCCACAACTTCCTGTATGACCGAGATCTATGTCGTCACCCTGAGGTAAAAAACTTTAAATTAATGTTCAATTCTAATAAATTATTTATATTAATATATTGCTCTAATTAATCATAAATTTTATTAAACTATGCAGTTACTCGTCAAAGTTATCGACGATACTTCGAGTGCATGAGGCTCGTGTATACACACCGATGGGTGAAAATACGAGCATATCCCTCAGTCACATCGTGAGTTCTGGTGGCCTGAGTTCCTGGTAATTAACTAATATTTTAATTTTCAACACATGTATATATTTTTAATTATATTATATATAATATTTTTGTGTTATTTAAATTATTTTATTTTGTAGAGATATTATTATTGGGACCCGAATTTATATTATGAGCAGTTCATATAGGCTAACTTTTATCCCACTATGCCTCATTGTTTTGCATGTAATTGTTGTGTTTTTCTCATTTTTTTAATTAGGGTTTTATATTATTTTTGTTAGTTCTTGAGTTGGTTAGCTAAGTTTTTAGGTTACTTTTCTTATTTTAGGAGTTTTTGTGTTCATTTGTTGATTTCTTGATTAAAAAAGGGGTTAAAGGGTTTTAATTAAAGGTTTTGTGAAATTCTTGAGTTTTTATGTTGAAATTCCCTATTTTAAATKGTGGAGGCATTGAGGACCAAAGTACAAGCCAAGTCGAGTCAAGACATGCCAACTCAWGCCAAAAAAACTAGCTCCAAAACGCCAAAACCTTCTGGAATGGTTGTCAAGGCACGCCACGTCGCGCCAAGGAAAGCTTGACCACGCCAGTACAAGCCAAAGCAAGCCAGGATCTGCCAAGCATGGTGCTTGCCCAGCGCGCCCAGCTGCCGAGAGCCAAGGCGTGCTAGCCTTGGCCTGCCGAAGAATAGCGCCCAGCTGCCGAGAGCCAATGCGTGCCAGCCTTGGCCTGCCGAGGAATTGCGCCCAAATGCCCACCAGCCATCACCCAGCAGCGCCCATGACCCAGCCGCACCGAGCCACCTTGAGCCATCCTGGTCAACACTGGTCAAAATTGGGTCAAACCCGGGATTTTAAAGGCTTTAAGGCCAAATTGGCCCATTTTAACCAAAATTAACCTTGTATAAATAGACTAGAACTCTCATTTTGTAGATCATCACTCAAAATTTCCCAAACTTGCATGGGTTTTGGAATATTTCCTCTCTCTTGTTCTTAGTTTAATTTTGAAGCTTTGCCTTGGATTTGTAAGCTCAAGATGAATCCAAATACTCCTTTGGATTTTTAATTCCTTGCAATTTAAATCAAGCTTTTGTATTCTCAATTTAATTCTAATAAGCTTTCTTTTATTTTATGCTTTGTTTTTCAATTTCATGCATGTTCTTCAATTTATGCTTTTTGCCTTAGCTCTTTGATTCCTTGTTTGATCTTGAGAATTGACTATAGAATCTTGATGAGTGACACATCTAGGCTATAGATCGGGTCCTCGATCATTTTAATCTTGAGTTTTTCATATGCTTTATTTGCAATTTAGTTTTCATGCATAGTTTGAGATAGAATCTTAGATCTACTCTTCATTTCTTGTTATTTTCCTTAAAGTTTTAAACTTTCACGTCAACTTTTAATGCTCTTTACATCCATGCTTTCAATTTTTGCTAATTTGATTTATTTGAGTTTTTATGCATAGTTGTACCTTGTGCGTGCATGCTTGTACTTGGTGAAACTTTGCATTTTCTTGCTTATTTTCATTACTTGCTTGCATTTACTTATTGAGGCATACAACGAGGCATCCAACCAACTTGCACTTTCAATTCCTAGGATAGTTAGATATTTTAATTATTTTATTTTCATTTTTCCTTTATCTTTAAAGCTCGAAACACCTTGAAACTTGCAATTGAATCGAATTCCGATAATACCAAGCCATGAGCCCGTTGATTCATTTCAACACCACTAAAACTCTGCTAACACTCATTCACATCGCAGTTGCCTCAACGAGTGGAAGCGGAATAGGAGAGCACATGGGAGGGTGCCCATGTGCATTTATCGACGGCCTGCAGCCCGTCGGTATTTGTCGGCAGCCTTGCCTATCAACATTCACTGATGCCTTGTAACCGTCGACATTTTCCAACATGCTTTTACCATTGGTTGTACATCAAAATACGTCGACGATGGTCGAACCACGACTAGATATATCCCGACAGGCCTTACCTATCGATAAAAAACCGACAGGTAGGATTAGCCCATCGGCATTTTGATACCTATGCTAAAAATGCCAACGGGTAAGACCCGTCGACAAACATGATACTTATAGGCTTACCAACGGGTGGGCCTGTCAGCATTTTTTGGTTTTTCTGTAGTGTAACTAATCCTAAAGAATTCGCTCGACACTGAAATACTCTCCATTATGGGGGGTGGAGGCCCTTATTTTCCAAAAGCGGGTAAATAGGAGAATGGAATGGAAAACCACTCTTAGAGTCAGTAGAAGAAGCAAACTTCGTGACCAAGTCAGCGACATTTTGGCTAAAATTGAATCTCATTCCTGTGCCTATCTTGTACAGAACTTGATCCTGAGGTATAGTCAATATAGTGGTGTTTGTTGTGAGTACAAAGATGTGAACTTGGAGTTTGGGAGCCTCTTGATCTAACAGATCACCTTGTTACTAGTCAAAAATTCCCCACCTCGCCCATATCATCTACTATGACTCCCTCCTCAAAATCATTTGTCCCAAACCACTCTTTAATAGTTGGAGTGAAATCGTGATCTTGCCACTCACAAAAAACTTCTCATAATTATCAGATAGTCTATTCGTCATAGAGGGAAGCAAGTTGGCATAAAATTCAAGCACAGCATCACGCATAAAGGATATATCAATGGCAACAATGGAAGTCATCCCTTTTCTTCTAAAGAATATATTTAGATTCTTTGTTTCGAACACCACAGCATCTACACTTCTCTCCTAGATAAGGGCACAATGACGAAAGACAGCAAAATGGTCAGTAGAGTGACAGTAAAACGCATCCTCCTCAATTTTATCACCATCCATCTATGGGTTCCTCGCCTTTTTTTTTACATCTTTAGTCAGATTTGCAAAAAAATCCACATCATCAGATTTATCAAACTCTATTCACTTAGAAGACGGGCTAGAGTGACATTAAAACTCATCCTCCTCAATTTTTATCACCATCCATTTATGGGTTCCTCGCCTTTTTTTTACATCTTTAGTCAGATTTGCAAAAAAAATCCACATCATCAGATTTATCAAACTCTATTCACTTAGAAGATGGGCTAAAAACAGACGATGGACTACAGGTAGGTGGCAGAATAGGAACGTTCACTTGACTTGAAATAGAAGGTGTTGGTGATGGAGTATTCAACATGAGAACCAACACGATGAGGAGGATTCTTGTTCAATTTCATTAAGAAAGAGGTAAGAGGTGCCTCATCATCGGAAGACCCCTCTTCACTGGTAGCAGGAATAAGGGTCGAGTCGGGCTATAAAATGCATCTATTTTAACTAACTAATCAGTATTTGAATCTTTTAAAATTATCATATTATTTTAACTTGTTGATATACTTTTTTCATAAATTCTCGTATCAAATGTATTTTTATTAGATTATGTGTGGGACTCGATTCAGAACTAGCATCGAGAAAAACTCATTCAGTAAATCCCTAATCAATATCGAGCGATTATTTCCCCTCAATAACCATTACCGAGGAGGGACTTACTGAAAATTTCCCCTAAAACACTACTTTTTGGTGATCCTCGCATTCCTTTCCTATCCAAGCGAAACACATAGTAAGCATAATTCTCCAGGCAGGCCAACAGTTAAAATCAAGTTCTACTGGTTTATTGGAAAACGAAAGCATCTTTAATACAATATAGCAAATAAAAAGAACATCAAATTATAGCCAAAATAAAAACATCAGTTCACACCAAAAAACAAAATCAGCCAAACTATAGCATACCAGATAACTACATCCTTTTTAGGAACAAAGAAAAACAAATATACAGTTCACAAGTGCAAATACATCATTGAAAGACCAACATGATACAAAGTTCAGGAAATAGCAAAAGAAACATACTCAATTGACAGAAGATCTCAAATCTCAATATATGGATCGATTCAATTGACAGAATCTCAATGTTTGGACCGATTCAATTGACAGAAGATCTAAAATCTCAATGTATGGATCGATTCAATTGACAGAAATGAAGCGTGTGTAAAACAAAATTACTTGTCAGAGAGAAGCAGAAGAGGAAGAGAATTTGTGGAAGCAGAGGAAGAAGAAGCGTGAGCAGGAGTGGGACTTCTAAAAGGTTTTATAATGGATTTTTGGTAGATATATTAGAAGAAAAAACTTAAATTTAAGTTTGTTTATTACTTACTTAGTTGCAAATTGTTTCAAATATTTGAATTAATATACAATAATTTCATTGTAAAATTTAAATTTATTTGAATTAATATACAAGAATTTCAATGTAAAATTTAAATTTATATTCATTGTTACATGAATATAATCATAGTGGATTAGATTGGTATCGGCTCAAATCGACTTCTCTCTCTCTCTCTCTCTTTAGTTTATATTCAATATGCTTCAAATCATTCTCAACAAACAATTCAACCTGCAAAAAATTAAAATGTTTGAATTGTTATCAAAAAATAATTGAGAAACAATTCAAACATCTTAATATTTTGAAAGTAAGATTGGGCTAAGAATAATTTGAAGCATACATAACTAAAATTGTGTAACAAAATTGAGAGATTGAAATAGGAGATATGAAAAGAGTAATTAAGTTAGGGTTGATAAAGTTTACTAGCAAACCAAACAAAGGGGTTGGGATAATTGAATTGGGAGAGATGAGAGGTGCGTATGCATTATATATATTCATTAAACCTTGATTTAAGTATCATTAGGTTTTTATTTGAGTAATTACACATTTAACACCCGTGTTTTAATGAGAAATTTGAATAGTCAATTGTCACAGTGTTGTCTTTTCGGAGTTATTGGGAGATGGGAAGACAACACGCTAAAATTGTATTGTTATTTTTTCTTTTATTTTTCAAGGCTTTGTTTGGATCAAATTTGCGGAAAGTGTACCTCGTCCATTGCGTGTTTACTTAGTTTTGCGTGTTTGTATTTGTTGTTTAGTATTCTTATATAGTTTTGCGTGTTTACTTGGGTTTTGATATGTGTCCCCTTGAGAATGTCCTGAAGGCGATTATAATCGAGGTCAACCTAGATGATTGGGAGAAAATGAAGGCGAAGGAGTCAGTGACACTGAATGACAAGAGGAAAATCTACTACCTCCGCTACATAGCATAACGGAAAATCGGCGGCGGAGGTGCGTTATTTAGTTTTCTCACTCTGTTTTAACCTTGTTGTTTAATAGCAAAACAAGTCAATAGCAAATGAAACTGGGGAAAATTGCTAAAAAAATAAAATAAATCGAACCCTAGTCGTCGCTCACTCTCTCTCAAACTCAATCCACCGCCCGACACTCCTCCTCCTCTTCAGTCCTCACATCACCAGTCTCCACCACCAGTCGAGTCCACCATCACAGAACCCCATAAAGCTTGTTCATGTTTTCCACCCAAGCTGCAGAACCGGACACAATCAATTAATTCTACAGAGCCACCACCAATTGGATAGAATGAGTACGAGTCAGCAAAAGATGAAATGTGCTACAAGCCTTGGAAAAATTATGGATGTGAATCTGGCTTTGGAGCCTAAGAAGAAAGAGTTATTGAGTTCTTCAATTTTCAAGAACTTAATAACTCTCACGTAGGAGTGAGAGTCTACTGGGACTCTTGCGCTGGAACTCTGTCAGGTATTTGATGGTGCGAGCTTGGTTTTCAATCCATCCACAACCATGCACTTCTGCATCCACGATATGGCTACGGCACTCGGTATCGAAGATACTGGGACCGTGATTGATAGCTTTGTCATCCCTATCTCTTCCTCCTCTTCCTCATGTCTTGCCTATCTCTCCCCTCTCTTGAAAAACAAATCTGTGATGGCTTCTAAACTTAGGGAGTATATCATCAAAATGCAAGTTGAAAAAAAAGAGGATGAGTTGATTTTTCAAAAACTCTACACCCTCTATGTAATCGACCAGTTCCTCCTTCCTAGTACAAACTACAAAAGTGGTTCAATCTAGATTTTTTCAGCTAGCTGATGATTTGGAGAAAGACAATTTTATCAATTGGTCTCAAGCTGTACTTAATCATCTGCATAAGGCCTTGACTAACTCCAAATGCTTCTTTTCGAGTTTGAGTGTTAAAAACCAGCGTGTCTTTAATGGTTGTTCCCCCGTTTTGGACGTTGTTGTTTTTGAGAGGATTTCGTCCATTCATCCTGATGAACAGAAGCAATACAGTCTTCTCCTTGAGGGGGAGATTTTAGAATACTATGGCTAAGAGGCAAAATGGGCTTACATTGCATTGTTCCTGTCATGGTTGTTCTTTGCATTGTTAGAGCGGCAGTAATAGATGTATACAATCTTGTTATGTTGCCAATATTGACATTCTTGGTTTATGGCACCAAAAGATTGGGGATGTGAATTTGAAAATGATTAAGAAATTGGTTAGAATTGAAGCTGCTTGTGTTTTATCCAAACTAAACATTAAAGTTAGTAGTGTCGGTTTTGCATGGATAAATGGTAAACTAACTTATGATCATCGTCTCATGAAGAAGGGTTTTTTAGCCTCTGGTTATCGTGCCTTAGATATTGTTAATTCCATTGAATGTGAAAGTCTATGTGGTATAAAGTACCGTCTTGTTCTTTTTCATGACTTTATATTCACTTGGATTGTATTCATGATGAAAAATTGGGTACTCTTGAATCACTTGAATTCATAAATAAAATGGTTTCCAAAGTGTTTGGTTTGAGAGTCACCGAAATCCGGTTGAATCATCATGTGATTTTTGAGAATGTTTCATTCTTGTTTGATAAAATGGAGTCTTCTCATGAGCTTAACGATCTTGTTTAATGCAAGGAAGATTATTCTAACTTAGTCACGTTTTGTAAATCTCCTCTTCTGTTGATGAACAGGTATCAAGCTTGAACCTGTTTGCATTTCAAAAGATCGATTTGGGCACTCTTGAGAGTGTTTTGCCGGATGTGTTGCTAAGTGTTCCAACATTTGGACCAACACTTGTCACGGCTGATTTTGAATCCAATTCTGCAGATATTTTTCATTCTCAGGTGGATGATGTTCAGAACAGTTCTGCTAAATCTGACATTCTGGAATTCGATGTTACTGCAGGTGTTCCAACACTGCCAGTAACATTCAAAGTTGATGAAGCTGAAACTGTGTCTGATGTTGATCTTGTTGTTGCTAACACTGTTCCTACCGGAGAGACAGTGATTACACTCAGGAAGATGGTAAGTATAGGTTATACATTATTGAAATTTTCTACGGTAAGATCTCTCCACTTTGCACTCTCTTTTGAACTTAGATATGATAAATGCTTTGCATTAAGAGAGTTTGTATTTTGGGGCAACAACATGATGTTATGATGTGTGTATGAACATGTTAATGTGTCCTCTCTTTTAGGAGAACTTGAGTTTATGATATTTGGTGGTTGTTCTCAATTATTGTGGTTTTTCAAAATTGTTAAAGGGAACAGTTCACTTGAAAACACATTAACTATTTTTGTTGATAACTCTAGTGCGACTGAGATATCAAAGATATTGTTTCAAGACTCTCGTACAGAACCCATTATTTTTCAATTTCACACTATACGAGATTTGGTTGAGAAAGACATTATTCGCATGGAGTATATTAATACCAAAAATTTGCAGGTAGACATTAGCACCAAGGCCTTAAAGTATGAGGGGTTTTCTTTTAGAAAATCTCTCTATAGGTGGTATGTATGAGTGTCGTCCTGCATGTTGCGACATTTGACCTCACATTTGTCGTAACACTGTATATTAATTTTTTTATTTTTATTTTTTGTTTAGGCATTCCTTGCATAATTCCAGCTGCTTTACATTCTTTCCCAAAGTGTGTTGTTTAAATGAGTTGAAAGTTTTGAAAATAATTGTGGGTTGTCTATCGCAGAAACATGCGTTTCTTCCAATTCTTTTTAAATGAATATCTTGTATTATGAAGGAAGTCCTAGCCATCCTAAAATGGATGAAGAATAAATTGCAAAATTAAATCAATGATCAATGTGATCTTATGAGATATTAATTTTACTTCTGTTGCTGCAAAGTGGAGGTACTACTACTCCCGTACATAATATATATCCGCATATGCAACTTAAAATGACTATGTCATTAACTGGGTTAAGAATTTCAATTCATTGACTTTGTGGACGAATGTCATTCAGGATGTCATCACATCCGGGACTGAATTGTGTAGCAGCCGTATTTTTACCAAATTTGTGTGTGAGAATTTTTCTTTATCATATTTTTAGTCATAAAATTAGGACATGCATCACTTGGTGATATATATTTGTAAATTTGTTGAAATTTGGCTCCCTTGTGCAAAGTGTGGATGTGAATTTCTTCTCCATTTGAAAATTTTTGTGGAACTTGGATCTCTTGTGGTGTTATACACATTTGTGTTGGATATGGCTACATTGATACATTGTTAAACAAAGTATTTTTATATCTTTGTGTCAAAGGTGGATTTAGTTCCCTTAGTAATTTTGTGTTTCCATATCATAAGGGATTTTAACCTAGTTATGATTCCTTGTTTGATAGGGTTCTTATAAGTTTATAATTTTATGAACTCTTTGATTTATTATATCTACATATATGGCTTCTCAATATCACATGCATTGAATATATTTTAAATCTCTTTATCTAATTCCAATATAATGCATTGATACACATAATATATATTTATACGAACAAATGAGTATCTTTTCACAGAAAAAAAATAAAAAAATTAAATTACATATACTACAAGTTAGATATACGACATTTGTTCAATAGAATTATCAGAGTCTTATAAATTTTAATTTTTTATATCACATATTCATATATAATACGTGGGTGTCGTATATTTTATATTTCTTCAAACTCAATGTTCTATGAGTTTCCCCAATTTATTATGAAAATATAACAAATAATGTTCAATATTATTCTTCTAGTATTTTTAAAGAATATTACTATTTTTTATGCGGTCAGTATGCCGGTGTTAAATTGAGTATACATATAAAACAAAAGATTTTTATAGATGATTTCTATCGATTCGGGGCGTGTAGTAGCAATATAATATTCATTCATAAATTTCAGGCGAATACATTAAAACATAAAAAAAATTGAAGAAGAACATTCGATACACAAATATTTCGAGTTAATTTAATTTATTCCCTGCAAATTTATTCGCCGTCTCATTTCATCTTACTTATTAGTTATATTATTATATTATATTATTTCAAATTCAGACAATATTATTGCTTTTTTTTCTACCTCGCTCACACAGATAGATCACTGGCATTGTGGATTGTGGGCGAACCCTAAGTTCCCTCCGGCCACATCATACACCACCTCCAGTTTCTTCTGCTGAGTATTACCGAAAATGGCAACGTCCTGATTGTGGGCGAAAGCAAGGCACGCTACGCTCGAATTAAGCGCCACAATTATTCCAGAAGGATCCAAATCAACTGTCTTATTGCCCATAAAGGTGAAGGACATAGTCGGAATATTGGTGATATTGGCGTTGATATAGAAACAAGTATCCAAAAAGTCTTCATACGGGGGTGCGCTCGTGTAATTAAATGCCTTCATCTGCTTCTTGAATTCTTGGCTCATCGCGRTGTAGGCCGTCGGAGGGAGGCGGGTGATCACCGTGCCGGAGTCTATAATGGTGGGGGTCTGGAAAACCAATTCGCTTATCCGCAATTGGATCCCGCCTACGCTTATAGCGCTAATCACGATGAAGTAGAAAATTGGCGGGACACCTGGGGGAGCTGGAACTAAAGGTGTGAATATCATCGCATCATCTTTTCTAGTGTGATTATTATTATTATTATTCCCGAATACCAGAAACCCTGTCGAGCTTATATCTGAAGGGAGGCAATAGGAGAAATGATGGCCGTACTTTTTTGCTGTTTGGGACAAGAATGATATTGAGCCTTTGCTGAGGCCTAGTAATCCGGCGGTTTTGCCAAACAGTCCTTTGTTGTTCTGGCCGCAGCCAAATAGGAAATCCGGGAACACGTCGGTTGGTGTTAAGATGAGTTTGTCTCTGCCAAAGATACCGACACTGTAGGAATTATCGCCGTATCTCACACTGTAGATGCACGTGACGTCAAGGTAGCAGTCGGTTTTGTGGATGGAGTTGAGCTGAGAGCATTCGGTGGAGTCGCAGGAAATGTTTGAATATGTGGATGAGCCGAAAGGATTAAAGATTGGGTCAGATTGATTGTAGCATTGTCCAGCGCACGGTTTGCATTGGGTCCACGTTAAATCACTGCCGGTGTCGAACATCAGAGAGAGAATACGTTCGGGTGTGCCGAGTGCAATTTTGACGATGTAGTTGCCGCCATCTAGGAGCGCTCCTGAATAGGCAGGGAGTTTGGCTTTTGTATCCATGAACTTGTTTGGGTTTTGTGATTTGTCGATTTTCTTGTTTGTGTCAGTCGAGTCGATGACCCGAGCTTGGATGGACTCTACCCTCAGCTGGTCGTTGGCGAGGACCTCGGCCAAGGATGGTAAGCTGACGGTTTGGTTTTGAGTACATGGACCGTGCTTGTCGACAACTTCTAGCTTGGATGCCCTATTCTTGGAACCTGATTAATTGCAAGGATGGATATTTAAAATATTGTAAAGTGAAAATCAAGACAAACTTTAGACATGTTATGTTAATGTTGATACACCTAAAAATTGTGATCGGCCAATATGACATTATGAAAGTATCAGCTGTTGTACAAGAGCCGGGATCGTTACATATTATAATACTTAGTATTTTTGGCTATAAATAAATATTTGTTTCAGCTGTGGATTAACAAGAAAAAAAAGTTGTACGTAAAATATGATACCAGTAGTGGAGGCTCGACTGCATACTGAGGCTGGTGATAAATAAGGAGTAATGTCAACAGTATGAAATTGGGTTTCTAAAGCCTCGATTTTCTCTGGAAAATATGAAAACGAAAATAATAACAAAAGAGACGAATAGAGCAGAAATTTCATGATGGAGGACAAAAACGAATATTGGAGACGGGTGGCCATAATTAATATTACGTGATTTTTTATTTTTTATTTTGTTTCTTATGGGTTGTGGGTATATTGGTTAAATCATCTCGGCTATTGGATATATTTATAAGCAAAATCTCATATGAATTCGCGTGATCACCGAATTCCGTAATTATCGCATTAAATTTGCAAAGAACTTTGGTGAAAGTGAGTTGGTCTCGTCAAACTAACAATTATTTTTCTTGAAATAAACGGTGACGTCATCTCTTGTGTCATCTCGTTGTCAGGTATGAGAGAATTTATTTCAATGATATGAAAAAGGCTCGCTAATGCCTAATAACCAGTTGACTGCTTCATGCGGATAGGGGCGGATCCAGGATTGTTAGTTTGGTACGCGTATTAAAAGATAAAAATAATTTGATGAAATGACGAGAATCGACTTGTGTTATATTAAAGGATTTTTTTTTATTTTTTTAACTTTTTTGGTGTTATGATAAATTAGAGAAAATATAAAATAACAAATAAGAAGGCAAAAAAAATATAAACTACGGAGGGTGACAAAATAAGAATTAAGTTGGTACTATTAATTTGTGAGAATAGGGAAAGAAAAAGAAAAAAGAAAAGGTGAGAAAAAAAAAGAGAGAAATTAGTGATACTTATTTAGTTTTATATTGTTGTTTTTTAAGGTAAATAACGAGGGAGAAAAATAAAAAGAAAGAGAGAGTGATGATATTTTTAATTCTATATTTTTGCTTTTAAACTTAATTAATGAGAAAGAAGAAAATAGAAGGAAAGAGAAATTAAAAATAAAAAATATATGAATTAGAAAAAAAAATAGAAAGAAACAAATGAGAAAGAGGAAATTAAAAAAAAAAGAAATTAAATAAATACAGACGAACTATGTTTTATAATACTATAGTTATATTTTGTGATACTTTAACAACCCTTTGTAATACTCACTATAAAATATATATAGACGTAAAATATACATACATATATATATATATATATAAATATAGACGAACTATGTTTTGTAATACTATAATTATATTTTGTGATACATTAACAACACTTTGTAATACTCACTATAAAATATATATAAACGTAAAAAAATAAAATATAAATATAGACGAAACTATGTTTTGTAATACTATAGTTATATTTTGTGATACTTTAACAACCCTTTGTAATACTCACTATAATATATATATATATATATATTATATAATATATATAATAAATATAGACGAACTATGTTTTGTAATACTCACTATAAAATATATATATATATTATAGACGTAAAAAAATTAAATATAAATATAGGCGAACTATGTTTTGTAATACTATAATTATATTTTGTGAATACTTTAACAACACTTTGTAAAACTGTCACTATAAAATATATATAAACGTAAAAAATAAAATATAAATATAGACGAACTATGTTTTGTAATACTATAGTTATATTTTGTGTTTAACAACACTCTGTAATACTTATTATTAAATATATATATATAGACGTAATATATATATATATATATATATATATAGACGAATTATATTTTCTGATCTTTTTGCGATACATTAATCATATATTGTAATACTTTAAGATAATTTTGTGATACTCACAAAACTACTGATTCAAAATTTATGATACTTTTAAATATAATTATAATGCATTTAAGACAATTTATAATACTTTTATCTTTTTTTATAAAAATATTAAAATAAAGAAAATAAGATTAATGCCTCCATAAAATAACTGAATAAATCCTTTAAACATCCAAATGCAATTTCAAGAAATTCCAAACTTAAACTTCTAAACAATAGCATTAGCAGCACCAGCATTCCCGGGCCAAAGATCAACACACTCATTTTCAATAGTGCCAATGGTAACACCAGCATTATCTTCGAAGTACATGAAGACGTCATCTTTTCGGCGGCAATAAATTAATTAGTAGAGAAACCAACAAAAATAACAAACTGTAATTAGATCAATCATATGAAACACTAATTCGGGTACGGGACACTGGTACGATACGACACGGGTACGCAAATACGTTATGTGTTGAAATTTTAAGGATGCGGGTACGGTGTGTATATATATATATAGTTGTATTAACTAAAAAAACTAAAATTTCATAAATATTTAAATTTTAAATGTGATATGTTTAAAAAATACATGAAACGAGTAAATTATTTATACAATACAATTTTTTTTTTATTTCTTTCCTGTAACCTATAAATATTTGTACTATCTCTCATAATTTGTGGTTTCATATTAGGATAAATTAAAATTCTTATTACATTTTATTCATTAAATCCAGGAGTTGAGATGGTCAAAACTTTCTTTAAAACACTGACACTTTATGGGTACGTATTGATACGTGTCCGCAGAAATATCGTATCCGATAAGTATCCGGTGCGGGTACGGCATCCTCATAAAAGTATCCGTGCTTCATAGGATCAATCTAAATAAATCATTCAGACAATATAACATCAGCATCTGACCAAATAAATATTATATGTAAGTGGATCCACTTGCGCTAATAAACAACCAAAATCTGCCACACAAAACTAAACAAGACCTCACAAAAGGTTTTACGCCATAGTAACAACCTTGTTACACCAGTAACATGAAAATATGTGATAATATAAGCATAATATACTTAGACCACAGTTGCAGGATGATCCTGTGGCTGCGAACAAGCGTGCCAGATTGTTGGCCCCACGCAATGCATGTTTGATTCTGAAATTTGGCGACACCATTGCTAGTATACGGCCCAAGCACTCCCACTTTTCAGCCTCGTGTGGTCTCTCGCCTCTAGGAGCAACTGACAATCTATGTCTGTCCTTTTGGCTGGTGAGAAAGGCATTGAGCTCGTTCGAGAGTTCCCGATTGTCGGTTTCAAGTGTTATTCGCCAGTACCCTTTCTTAAACGCTATTCGGATCTATTAGACGTAGTCAACATTCCTCTATTATTAGATTAGGAAAGTATTTATTTGTAGCCACAATTGTCTCTTCTATTATTAGAAAAGTGTATATTATGTAGCCACAATTGGCTACCGTACTGCTGTATAAATCGATGGTTCATCATTGTGAATAGAGAAGCAATTACATTCTGATATTCTTCTTCTTACATGGTATCACGAGTTTAAAATTTGGTCTTGACTCCCCTGTCCTTGTCCTTCTCTTTCGTCTCTTTTATTCTTCTGTCATCCATGGTTGACTCCCAAAAGAATCACCCGGCATTTGCCGTCAACAACATTCGCTCATTCATTCCTATACAATTAAAAACTGAAACGAGTCAATACACGACTTGGGCAGAATTATTTAAAATTCATTGTTGTGCGTACCAGGTTACGGAACATATCCTCCCTCCTTCGACTCCCCCTCCCATGAAGGCCTCTGATCCGGACCTGTGGAAACGTCTCGATGCGATAGTTCTACAATGGATTTACAGAACCATCGCACCCAATCTGGTCATCACCATCCTCAAGCCTGGAACCACAACCGACCAAGCATGGTCCCGTCTTGCAAATCTCTTCCAAGACAATAAAAACGCAAGAGCAGTTGCTCTCCAAAATCGATTCACCCGAGTGCACATGGACGATTTCACATCTATTTCTGACTATTGTCAAGAAATAAAATCAATCGCCGACCAGTTAGCTTGTGTTGATGCTCCAGTCTCCGACAACACTCTCGTATTGCAAATAATTGCCGGACTCAATGAGAATTTCGACACAGTGGCGTCGCTGATTACGCAATCTGATCCCCTGCCCACCTTCTATGAGACAAGGTCTCGCCTCGTCATGGAAGAAACGAGGAAACCAAAACAAGCGAGCGCCGCCGCACAGACCGCCGCCTCTGCCCTTGTCCATGATGTTGACACCTTTACTCCACCATCGCCGATCGCACACAATTACGCAGGCCATAGACACTCTCAAACGACCAACCGGAGAAATGACAACAATCAGGGACGCGGCCCATCTTCCGGGCGAAATGGCCGGAACACCACCAATCACGGCCGTGGGCGTGGAAATCACCATGGAAACTCAGGAAGGGGATCTGGTTGGTCGCCTGATACTTTTCCTTTTCAATGGCCGCTAAATTCGTGTACTCCTCAATGGCCGCCCTTTTACAATCATCCATATGGGCCGGTTGGGCCAATGTTGGAAGGGCGCCCCCATGCCCTTACCCAACAAAGAATTGGGCCAAATCTAATTCTTCAACAAAAACATCATCTGCTGGCATATTGGGACCAAAACCACAGGTTTTTTATGCCTCTTCAACCAATCAAAGTGATGTTGATTCTACAAAGCAGTCCAATACTTATGAGCCAACAGACATAAATGAAGCAATGCACACTGTGACTTTAGCGGCTCCAGACGATAATTGGTACATGGACACAGGAGCTACCTCTCACATGACGGCTTCGGAAGGTACACTCGACCCTTATTTTAATTTYAGCACAGTTAKAAATATCATCGTTGGTAGTGGWCAGGAAATTCCGATTRGCGGTTATGGACACAAATCTCTCATCTCTCAAACACCACTAKAACTAAACCATGTACTTCACGCCCCACAACTCATCAAAAATCTTGTTTRCGTGCGTCGCTTCACAATTGATAATAATGTGTCCYTTGAATTTGACCCTTTTGGTTTTTCTGTGAAGGATATTATGACGGGGAAGAATATAATGAGATGCAATAGCTCCGGAGACCTCTARCCCATCACGCCTTTTCAACAAAAAGTCTCATCTTCCTCAACCTTTGCGGCCCTATCTCCTACATTATGGCATAATAGATTAGGACATCCCGGAAAGGATATTTTACATTTTTTAAATTCCCAAAAATCAATTACTTGTAAACCTTCATCACGCTCTCCTGTTTGTCAATCCTGCATTTTCGGAAAACATATAAAGTTACCTTTTTCGCAATCTCTTACATCAACTATATCTCCATTTGATATTGTGCATAGTCATATTTGGACTTCACCTGTACTTAGTACTTCTGGACACAAATATTATGTCTTATTCCTCGACGACTTCACCAATTTTCTCTGGACCTTTCCTTTGGGTCACAAATCTCAAGTCTATTCCCTTTTTTCATCACTTAATGCACTCATCAAAACCCAGTTTGCTACACAAATTAAAAGCTTTCAATGCGACAATGGAAAACAATATGACAATCAAAACTTCAAACAATTTTGCCAAACAAATGGTCTCACTTTCCGCTTCTCTTGTCCACACACCTCACCACAAAATGGCAAAGCCAAACGCAAAATTCGAACCATCAACAATATTATCCGAACCCTCCTCGCCCACTCATCAATGCCATCATCATTCTGGCATCACGCACTACAAATGGCAACATACCTACTCAACATCTTACCTAGCAAGCTCCTCAAAAATGCCTCACTTACCCAGTTATTATATCAACAAAATCCATCATATACACATATAAAAGTCTTTGGTTGTCTATGCTACCCTCTCTTTCCCGCCACTACCATCAACAAATTACAGGCCCGGTCTACCCCATGCGTCTTCCTTGGCTACCCCTCCAATCATAGAGGATACAAATGTTATGACACAAACACAAGAAAAATAATCATCTCCCGCCATGTAATCTTCGATGAAACTGTTTTCCCTTTTTCAAACAAAATCGCCACTCCAAAACCATCTTACTCGTTCCTTGATGACCCATTTCCATCAAACCCAACAGCTTTCGTTCCCCAACCCAACACTACACTTCCGCCCACACAGACATCTAATACCACACCCACCCAAGAACCCCCAGTCTCAAATAAATCTCCCACCCAAACAAACACAAATTCCGTAGTACAATGCACAAACTCCCCCCTACCAGCCCAACACCACTCGCACACCACTCCATTAAATAACGACACAACCTCATCTAGCCCATCCATCCTATCATCACCTCCTCCACGTAACAACCAAAATCTAAATAACCCTCCACCTAGAACAATTACTACACGCGCAATGCATGGGATTCTTCGTCCCAAAAAGCTCTTCAACTTATCATCCACAGTTACCCCCTCCCCCATTCCGACAAATCCACAAATTGCTCTATCCGACCCGAATTGGAAAGCCGCCATGGTAGATGAGTTTAACGCTCTTATTAAAAATAAGACGTGGGTGTTAGTTCCACGACCTAGGGATGTTAACATTATACGATGTATGTGGATTTTCCGCCACAAAACTAATTCTGACGGATCTTTTGAGCGGTATAAAGCCCGTCTTGTTGGTGATGGCAGGTCTTAATAGGTTGGCGTCGATTGCGATGCTACATTTAGCCCAGTTGTCAAACCGGCTACAATACGAACTGTTCTCAGCATAGCTTTATCTAAGTCTTGGCCCATACATCAGTTGGATGTCAAGAACGCGTTCCTCCATGGTGACCTTCTAGAAACAGTTTACATGCACCAACCTCTTGGTTTTCGAGACGCTACACATCCCGATCATGTTTGCTTACTCCAAAAATCTCTATATGGACTCAAACAAGCTCCTCGTGCTTGGTATCAACGATTTACTGATTTTGTTCGTACAATTGGTTTCACACACAGTAAATCAGATTACTCTTTATTTGTATATCAACAAGGGCCCGACACTGCTTATCTTCTACTTTATGTGGACGACATCATACTTACCACTTCATCCGACATATTGAGACTCACTATCATGAAATCCCTGGCCTCAGAATTCGCTATGAAAGACTTGGGTCCACTTCACTACTTCTTGGGAATTGCAGTTACACGACACAATAATGGTCTATTTTTAAATCAACGGAAGTACGCCCAAGAAATCATAGAGTGAGCGGGAATGAGCACATGCAAACCGTGTGCAACACCAGTCGATACACAATCCAAATTGAGCAAACTGACAGACAAACCATTTGGAGATCCCACACACTARCGTAYTCTAGCTGGCGCATTGRAGTACCTCACATTTACTCGGCCCGACATCTCATACGCAGTTCAACAGGTCTGTCTTCATATGCATGACCCTCATGAAGCACATKTGGCAGCTCTTAAACGCATAATTCGCTATATACAAGGTACWTTGTCACATGGTTTACATCTTTACAAGTCAATAGCTTCTAGTCTTACATCCTATACTGATGCCGATTMGGGGGGATGTCCCGACACACGACGCTCTACATCAGGCTATTGTGTATATCTCGGAGAAAATCTTATTTCATGGTCTTCCAAACGCCAACCGACACTATCACGATCTAGTGCAGAAGCTGAATATCYGGGCGTGGCTAATGTGGTTGCCGAGTCATGCTGGTTACGGAACCTATTGTTGGAGCTTCACATTCCCATAAACAAAGCAACACTCGTCTACTGCGACAACATAAGTGCTATCTATCTCACCAAAAATCCGGTTCAACATCAACGCACAAAACACATTGAGATGGATATTCACTTCGTACGCGAAAAAGTTGCTCGTGGTCACGTACGAGTACTTCATGTACCGTCTCGCTACCAAATAGCAGATATTTTCACAAAAGGACTTCCACGCATACTCTTCCAAGACTTTCGACACAGTCTTAGCGTTCGAGAACCTCCCGCTACGACTGCGGGGGTGTATTAGACGTAGTCAACATTCCTCTATTATTAGATTAGGAAAGTATTTATTTGTAGCCACAATTGGCTCTTCTATTATTAGAAAAGTGTATATTATGTAGCCACAATTGGCTCCCGTACTGCTGTATAAATCGATGGTTCATCATTGTGAATAGACAAGCAATTACATTCTGATATTCTTCTTCTTACAGGATCCCTTCCTCAGCGGCCCAAAACTCGGCCAAAGCCGAGCTCATCACGTATTCGATCTCGCAGTAAAAGCCCGTCATGTACTGTCCGTATTCATTACAGAAAACACCGTTGACCACTGCGACTTGAGCATCGTACAAGGCGTCCATGTTCAACTTGATCAAACCTCTCATGGGCCAGGTCCACGTGGACCGAGATGGACGACGGATCCCATTTATCCGAGCCGAAATCAGAGCACTGTTTTCCTCGTCGTAAGTCGGTGGGCACTCGAACCATGGAGCTGTCATGCCAATCAGCTACTGCTGCTGCCCCACACCTTCATACATCACCCATGTTTTAATTGTTTAACAATAAGATTCAAGTTGGTTGAAAGACTCTTTCTAATCACTTGTTTAAAAAATTTTGGTCCTCTTGTTTGCTTTATAATCTTGAAGGTTTTTCTTCGCTAGTATTGTAATATCTACTTTTGAAATTTGATTATAAGTATTGCCTAAAAAACTATGTGGCGATAATATATTATTTTATTGTGAGAGGTGGTGGAAGTGATTTTAACAATACGAGAGAAATTTGTTAAGTCGTGCGATGACAAAATGTCATGAATAAATTGGATTATTGATATTAACTCGGCAACACGAGAACTGTAATGTTGTTTTGGGTCAATAATGTTGTAATTAATAATAAATGTTTTACATGTGAAATATTCAACGCACCAAGTCTACGCTGTTGTAATTAATAATAAATGTTTTACATGTGAAATATTCAACGCACCAAGTCTACGCTGGACCCAACAGAGGCAAAACGACGTACGATTTTCTATTTGGGGTTGACTACGTTGGACAAGTGAGAGAATTATGAAAGTGACAATGTGTTATTCCAATGTGATTTTACACATCATGCCATGTCATGAAAGAAATTCGATCAAAATTTTTTTGGAATTTTTTTTTGATAAATTTGTCAATTTAACGTATTTTTTCTGAAATGTGGCCAACATAATATACCAAAATAAAAATCTTCCTATTTTTTTTCAATTTAATATTTAAAATTAAAGGTTAAAAAATAATTTTATGGAGATGTAATGTTTTCGGTGATATAGTGATTATATTTAATTTGTGTAATTGTTTAAGTGATTTCATATAATTATTGATTAAAAAATATTTCAAACGGGCTACAAAGATGTGTGTGGTGTGGAAAATTAAGAGTGAGATTGGAAATCAAACTTTTTGATTTTCCTCAACTAGCAAAAGAAAAAAATGGCAAATAAATGATTTTTTATAACTCAAAAAATATATTTTATTTAAAAAAAAAAAAGAAATTTTCCCTCATTTTTCTCTCATTTATTCCCCTCATCTCTCTTATCTCTCAACTACCATTAATTTTCTACAACACAAAAACTTTATTTTATTTTCACCTCTCTCATCTTTCCATATCATTATTTCCCACCACACAAACTTTTGTGGGTCCCATTTCAAATTTTATTTACCAAATAATTTTATATTCATTCACTTACTAAAAATACAAATTATATCCAATCATTATCTTATCAAAAAGTTTTATCCCCAAAAATTTCTATTTTCAAAAAATACCAATTATATCCAATCATTATCTTAACAAAAAAATCTTATCCCCAAAATTTTCTATTTTCATTATATTCTAGTGAAACAAAACAAAAATGAGCGAAATGAAAATCAATATTTTATTTATTTTTCTTTACCGAGTAAAAAAAAAAAAAGCGCTCATAACCAATCACATGCCAAGGGCTTTGGGGACAATTGTCCTCTCAAAAAATAAAAATAAATCCTGGGGTATTATGCTATTTTAATCTTGTCCTTTCTTAGTTACAAATGTTATCCTCTTTCCCCTTGTGCTACATTTGAGAACTAGATCAAGGAGCACAGAGACGTCAGTTGAAAAAACTCAACAAAACACTAACTTGATTGATTTTCGTTTTAAGTTATTTTGTATTTTTTCGTCCGAAATTAATAGTATACTTATCTTTTCACCACCCTAAAGTATAGCACTTTTTTTTTTTTTTTTTACTGACGTATACAATTTTTATTGACTTCATTATTTACCCTATTTAATGTAAATTGATATCAACTGCGGAGCTTTTGTTTATAGTAGAAAGTTTTTTTTTACATCTACATGTATGGTCATATGAATACTAACAACCATAATATTTTTTTTTCTCACTAAATTACCTTTTATAACTATTTTATTTTGTTTTTCGAAAATTCAGAATTACTCATTTAAAATTCAGAACTATTCGTGTACATTCAGAAACACTCATGTAAATTCAGAATTACTCGTGTAAATTCAAAACTACTCGTGTAAATTGACGAATTACTCATGTAAATTCAGAACTACTCGTGTAACTCAGAAGTACTCGTTTAAATTTCAGAACTATTCTTCAAAAATTCAGAATTACTAGTGTAAGTTTTGGAAAATTACAAACTACTTCGCATAGTTTTTAGGAAATTACATACTACTTTGCATAATTATTTGATAAATTAGGTACTACTTTGCATAAATTGCCTACTACTTTACAAATTTTTTGAAAATTACAAACTATCTTGTATAAATTGCAATACTACTTCACAAAATTCTTGGAAAATTACAAACTACTTTTCACGATTTTTGGAAAATTACATACTAGTGACTATACTACGTCACTAAGAATTTTTTTTGAAAATTACAAAATAGCAACCAGCAACAGAACATAATTAACACCACATCAAAATAAGAAACCATGAATCAGAACCAGAGAGATTATAAAATAACATAATTAACACCACATAATTATTTTATGGGATAGATGACTTTTGATGAGTTTCCGCTGGTGCTTATTGATTCACAAGAAGCTATGAGTCTTGAGCTAGGTTGCACCGACACGGGAATTGGACTCGTGACACGATACGGGGACACGCTTATGACACGTAAATTATAACGTAAAACAGGACACGACACGAAAAACACAATACGACAAAATATCATATTTTGAAGTGTCCGTGCACTATAAGCCTTGAGTTTCGTTGATGCCTTATAGCTAGCATCATCAATTTCTTTAATTTTTATTGCTTGTTTGGCCGCATTGTTGTTGGCCTATGTGAGTTTGATACAGACTAGTCTTCTGAACAGTTGGCTAGTTAGCCCAGGTTATGTAAATATTTTGTTGATTTATAAAGTCCATCCTTTTTTTATAAAAAAAGAAAAAAGTATAAAAGTAACATATTTATCATTAAATAAAATAAAAAATTAATCTATAACTAATTTTTTGATTAAACATCAGTGAAACAGATTTTAGTTTAGATTACATTCAATATATTTTCAAATAAACAACTCGATAAATTTATATATTTATTAATTTTAAAATATTATCTATTTTGTAAACATTGTTTTAATTATTCAATATACTCGCCATATAAATTTATATTATTAATAAAAAAAAATCTCAATAATAAAAAATTTAAAATTTATCTAATGGTTGTAAATGCATTTCACTAAGTGAAGAATAGTGCCGTGAATACATCGTAAAAGTCCCCGAATTATCATCATACACGACGAGATATATGTGGAAATAATAGAATATGCAATTTACCATAAATTATTGCGAAGAAGAATTTTTATACAATATGAAAAATATTATTTATCAAAAATATTTTATAAACTACTAGAATTGACCTTGAATGTCATATCAATTTCATTAATCACTAGTTAGTATCAAATTAACATATGGTTTTCAATACCATGGTTTAGATAAAAACGCTACATATAATTTTGACTACTTCAAAAATATAAAGAGAGTTGTATGAATTTATAACTGATTTAACACTACACATTTGAAATAGTTAATAATAAAAAAAAAAACTAAACAAAGAGGCGAGGCGATTCCGATGTTGATCGAAAGAATTACATACTGGACTGAGCAAATTGAAATAAGAATTATAATGACTCATTTGTGATTCTAATTGTTGGTATGGAATTTGCATTAATGCTCATAAAAAATATACTATTATGGAATACATATTCAATACATTACGACATATAAAAGTAGTATAGTATTAAAATTGTATTTGAGACTAAATTAACACTGATCACAACACCCAACCCATAACTTAGACCACGTGTTAAATAATATATATATATATATATATATATATATTAGTTATATTAGATTTGAAAAGAAAATGCATAACAAAAACATAAATTATATTGTTCCATACACAGTATACAACCTGCATATATTAAAATATTACTTTGAAACCAAGAAATAATACATCTATCTAAAGATGCCCAAGGTTGATGCCCAATTGTTTGGTTAACCATTGAACACGATTCGAATTGAAATCGAAACTGCCAATAAGACGGTTCAGTTTCGATTTGAGTATTTCTCAAATCGTAAACCGGCGGTTCACACCTTCTCTTTATTTATTTTTTTGCATTTATAAATATTCTTTTTTCAATTCATTACTCGTTTGATATTTTGCATTGATGACCAATAAAAAAAATATTGTATCTTATAAGTAATAGTCAAACGATGGCTATGGACATATCAGTTGTTATTGGATCCGACAACAATTCGATAAATTTATGATAACTTATATCTTTCACACTCTCTAAGGTAAGTAAGACGAGAAAAATATGTGTACTTTAAAGTACTTTAAGAAGAGGAGATACAATTTGATATATAACTTATTTCAATTGTTTAAAGTAACAATTTTTAAATTTTAAATTTGATTATTTGAAAATTGTTAATTCTTTTTTGAATTTATTAAAAGTATTATTTCTATTTTTTCACTTAAATTCAAAATTTTAAATATTATAATATATACTTTTATTTTAACTTCAAATAATTTAAATGATTCAAAAATTTTAATTAATTCAAAATTTCAAAGTCTTAGTTATATTTTCTGAATTAACCTCACACATTTTTAAAAGAAAATCATAATAATAGAAAAAGAAATTAACTTTGATTTCTAAGGTAAGTAAGGTAAGTGAGAACTACGTGGACATTGATTCACAAGGTAACGGATACGTAGACAGCTATTTTCAATTATTTGAAATTAAAATTTTAATTTCAAATATTTGAAAATAGTTCAGGTCCAGATTTTTTTTTTTAAATTCTTTTTGAATGAATTGATTAGAAATGTTATTTCTATTTTATCACGTAACTTCAACATTTCAAAATTCTTCTAATATAAATTTTCGTAACTTCAAATATTTTAAGTGATTCAATTTCAATTTTTTTTTAAATAAATGAAAAATCTCAAAATATTAGTTCTATTTTCTCATTTAGCCTCGTACATTTTTTTAAAAATTATAAAAATCAAAGATAAGAAATTTTAACTTCAAGATTTTCAAATATTATAATTAAAATCTCTTATTCTAACTTCAAAAATTTTAAACAGTAGTTCAAATTCTTTTTTTTTTTTTTAATTTATTCAAAGTGTTATTTATTTCTATTTTCTCCCCTACTTAATTGTATTTTTTTAATAAAATAAAAATTAAATAAACAAATAAATTAAACCCAAAAAATATGAATTTTAAAAGTAAAAAAACAACAAAAAAACTGGTCAAACCGAACCGTGAACCGACGGTTCACAAACCAACCGGAAACCTGTCGGTTTCACGGTTCGATTGCGATTTGAGGTGTCTGTCAAAATTGAACCGCCGATTCGAACTGTGTGGGCATTTCTACGTCTACTTATTTTTGGAACACATAGTGAATTTCATACTACAAAGTATAAAATTGGAAAATATTAAATTGTAAACTAAATATTGTAAATTATAAATTATAAAGAGATTCGAATAATGTGCAAATTAAAAACTATTAAAATCCTCATATCTTTACTTTTTAGGATATCAGATAGTTTGCATTGGTTATACATACTTTGAAAAACATCTTATTCGTGTACTTTGCGCCGACCAAACAAATATTCCAACTAGTTTATGAAATACAAGACACGAGCAACACCCAAAAGAATTCAAGCAGGAAAATCAACAAACCAAACTTTTATTCACCCTCATCTCACAATAATAAGAATACGATGATAAATTTATCAATATGCAATTGTAAACAATCAATTTCATTTCAAAATTTCCAAAAATGTAGGTGTAATTTGCAATTATATATCAGTGTAGTTTCTAAATTACAACTAACGAAAAATAACTTCAAAAAAAGGAAAAAAAAAATAAGGGGAAAAAGTCTAACATACTATCCCCAAATTTGCTGGACTAAGAAACTCAGCGGAAGTTGACAAATTAATGTACTAATGGTTGGTAAATTTTTTATCTAATATATAATATTTTTAAACCCTACTATCCAAAATATACTTCAGGTGCCTAGTTTAGAATGAAAATATTCAATCGAAGATTTCTGTTACAAAATCTTCGATCGAAACGGAAAACGGGAGGGCCGATATGTGTGATAGTTCGAGTTTTTGGAAGAAATAGTTCAAAATGATAGCTCATCAAATATTTCTTCTTGTGTTTTTTGCTTTGATTTCATAGATTGTTTGTTGATAGTTTGGAATCCACACATTCTTTCGAATATTTTCGCTACAAAACAAAACATTCGATTTGAAGGGAAACCAAAAGATTGGTGCGTGAAATTAATGAAAGGTTGTTGATTTAAGAATTGAGATCTATTGTTTGTATGATTACAAGGACACCCAAATCCAACTTTGGTTACCAATAAGAGCATCTCCAGTGTAATAGTGTTAATTGATCATATGTGGTAAATGATATGACATTTATAAAAAAAAATTCTCCAATGCGTCAATGTTATGTGATAATTTATTTTAGAAAAATAAAGAGAGAGAGAGAAATAACATGATTGGATGATACTTTTAAAATTAATTGTAGACATTGTCAAGAGTAATGTTTAGAATTTAACATCGCTCTCGACAATGTCAAACATTTAATGTGTCATATAATTATTTTAATGTGCCACATAATTATTTTGATTTCATGTGTCAGTTTTTCACTTTCAACATTGTTGCATTGGAGATACTCTAAATAAGTGGTTGGAAGTTGAACCTATACTTGAATTGTTTAAGATACACTTTCTTTTTAACTATGGGATTAATTAAGAATTGCCCCTAATAAAAAAACGTGATTTGACATGCTCACAAACGAAATCATGTTATGAAAATCCAACCGAACAATAATTGTATTATTCTTTTGGATTTTGAAAACCGAAATCTCTAACTCTAAAAAGCACGAAATCTTATCAAATTGAGCCGAAGTTATGTTTGATTTTAGACTGTAAATATCTGTATTGGAATTTCAAATCTCAGTTCTCGTTTGTTTTAGAACTCAAATATTACCAACAATTTATTACATTTAACTCCATACTCCTCTTTTTATTCCATCACTATATTTAAATAACTATATATATTATTAAATACAATATAAAAATACATTATTTCAAATATTTTCTTATGTGTCATTCGAGCATAATATATACCTAATTTAATATTTTTTTTTACTGTATTTTGCCTAATTTAATATTTTATTTTTATTATATTTAGCCTAACTTATAGTTTTCTTTTATTATATTTTGTCTAATTCAATAATTTATTTTATACTCCTAATAAAAAAAATACAAATAAGCCATATATAATTAGAAAAAAATGTAAATTAATTTCTTTGATTAACAGACAAATTACATATGAAATAATTTTACAAAAAAAAAAAACTTATTGATGAAAATAATTAAATAAATTATATTTATAATAAAATTGAAATAGTTTATTTTTGAAATTCTAATATTTTGTATAGGTCAATTATGATATATTTGTAATAATTGGAGTATGTATCTAAATATAGTAATGAATTCAATCTACATATAAAAAAAATAAAAATATATAATAATAATTAATTAATATTTATTAGACAGTGGCATAGTGCGAGAAGGCTTGAGAATATGACACATTTTGAATTTTTCAAAGTATGTAACTAAATATTAACAAAATTAACCTAAATATAAAAATATAAAATGTCTTAATAATAATTAATTGATATATATTAGAGACGGATTGAAAATTTGACATCTTTTGAATTTTTATAAGTATGTAAACATAGTTATTAATGAATTTAATCTAAACATTAAAATATAATATTAATTAATAATTATAATAATTAATAAATTGAACAGGGCAAGGGTTGAGAACACATCATTTCAATTTTTTATTTTAAAATTAAAACTTTGTAATTCTCAAAAATATTTTTTATATTTATTTTTGAAATCCCGTGTAATACACGGGTGTTAAAACATTATATATATTAATGTAAAATCATCCTATCATACGTGTATGCTTCCCACACTTTGTTAGCTTTGGAAGAAATTAAGGTGCTTCGGTATCACCGAGCCAAATATCTACCTAATTTAATATTTTTCATTTATATATTTTGACCTAATTTAATATTTTTTCTATTATTATATATTTCCTAATTTAATATTTCTCTTTTATTATATGTTACCTAATCAATATTTTCTTTGTTATATTTTGTCTAATTTAATATCTTACTTTTTTTCTACTGATTAAAAAATAAACAAGTCATATCTAATTAGACAAAATCTATATAAGTTTAATTAATATTTATTTATAATAAAATTAAAATAATTTTATTTTTAGAATTTTAAATATTCTATTTAAAAAAATACAAGTTATATAAAATTATTTAATAAATAAATAAATATAAAATATATAAACTTAAATTTGGATATCTAATCCTATTATAATGGATTGAGAAAAATATTAAAAATATATATTAAATACTATACGCCAAAAAAGAAAAGAGGGAGAGAGAGAGAGAGAGACAACAACAACAACAACAACAAAAATAATAACAATGATTTCAATATAATGCATTGATAAACATGTTATTTATTTATATGAACAAATTAATGTATTACGTATAAAAAAAAGGAAACGTAAAAAAAATAAAAAAATAATATTACATGTAGACTATAAGTTAATTATATGATGTTTTTTAATAGAATTATCAGTGCCTTATAGATTTTAATTTCTTATACCACATATTCACACACGACACGCGGGTGTTGTATGTTTTACATTTTTACAAACTCAAATTTCTATGGGTTTTCTTTAAAGTTTAGGGTATTTTGCTATATTTTACAACTAATTCCGTGACTTCAGGTAAAAATATTTAAATATTATTTATTATGAAAACCAACCTTACGGTAATTAAATCAAATAATTCTTATTTATTTTGAAGAATACTCTTCGTGTAAATAGAAAAATAATATTACGATTTGTATGTACAATTTTTCAATCCAGTTTCAGGTGTTTAATACAATAGTAAAAAGGCAGACATTACAAATATTTGAACCCCGAACGAGAAAACTCACTTCATGGCTTTTCACTCAACAACACAACAGTAAAAAGGCAGACATTACAAATAGTTGAACCCCGAACGAGAAAACTCACTTCATGGCTTTTCACTCAACATCGAAGTGGAAAAATAATTTTGAGCCACAAAATTAAACATCAAATGTTGTCATTATTATGTATTCAGCTTTTACAAAATGTCATAGGGAAGCGGAAAGATAAGCGAAAGTTCAATAAGCTCCAAACTACATCAATTGGATAGTTAGGCAAAATAAAATCTGATCAAACATCCCATGTTTCAGCAGCTTATGTAAGTTTAAACAAAATTCATACAATATACATAACATTATAATTGATTAATGATAGTTATCGCAAGAACAATTAACATGCAAACCGAAAACAATTACTACAAAAAAATTGCACTAATTTGTACTCGATAAAATACTAACCTTTAGAATAAATTACGATCAGAATTCCAATTGATGCAGCGATTATTGTCGTCTGCTTTCAAGTTATCAGACGGGAGGAGCGGAATGCCAGGATGTTGATAGTTGCGGTGGCAGACGGTGGAGGGGGGCGGTGGAAAACGGTGGATGAAAGGGACCTAAACGGATATACGGTGCTCCGTAAAAATTCAGAGTTTGCGAATGGGTTTCACATATGAACTGAATTATGGTTAGATTGAGTAAATTGATTTTATGACTTAGGGTTTTAAGAATATTTGGGATTTGGGATTTTTTTCACGGGGGGATTAGGGTTCTTGGCACTTTCTGAATTTTAAGTATTTCACACGAACGGGCTTAATTATGACTTCAGGTTTTAAGATTAATTAGATATTAATTTAATTGAATTTTATGATTAGTTATGTTTTATGCTTTTGGGTTTAATAATTTATTAAATTTTATAATTTTGGATTTTATGATTAGTTAGTTTTTTTTTTTTTGAAAATATATTTATACTTTTGTGGGTATTATGTGAATAATAAATTTTTGGAGTGTTTTTCAATAAATTAAGAATATTTATATACTTTTTATAATAAGATAAACATACAAAAGGGTGTTATAGACAATCACAAATTAATATCAATATTTTAATTAATAATATTATAATTAGATGGAACACGTGGCATTCATAGGAGATATGACTACAATTAGTCAGGTATAACGGCTGACTGCAGCTAGAATTGCCCTTAATAAAAAAACGTGATATGACATGCTTACAAACGAAATCATGTTCTGAAAATCCAATCGAACAATAATTGTATTATTCTTTTGGATTATGAAAATCGAAACCTCTAACTCTAAAAAGCATGAAAACCTCATATTAAATTGAGCCGAAGTTATGTTTGGTTTTAGACTCTAAATATCTGTATTTGAATTTCGAATCTCAGTTTTCGTTTATTTTAGAACTCAAATATTATCAACAATTTCTTACATTTAACTTCACACTCGTCTTTTTATTCCATCATTATATTTAAATAATTATATATATTATTAAATACAATATAAAAACACATTATACGTACTTTTAACAAGTAATTTGACATCAAACAAGTATTCTTACATCAAACATACATTTAATATTATACATTTAATTACATCAATACATTATACATACATTTAATCCGCTTTATAAATATAATTTAATATTTATAGTAAAAAATAAATATTTTAAAATTCTACATCAAACAAGTATTCTTACTTATTTATAAAATTTAAGAGATTCATTGTAAAAAGTATAAAGAAAGTAAAATAAGTTACACAAAAGCTAGTTTCCGTATAAATATGTTTATCAACTTTTAAACAAAAATCCCGAATATTCAAAACAACTCTTGAACTATCTGATTCAATGTTGACACAGAAAAGTACGAGTCTTGATACACATTATATTCTTATTTACCATTAATATGATAAAAATTAACATCAAAATTATAAAATCATATTGTATTCCGTCCGTCACATATGTAAACGTACTGATTTAAATAATCAACTATTTGAACACAAAAGCGTAAATAATTTTTTTAATATATTAACCAAGTACTTAAAAAATTTGGTGTCAAATAAATATAGTTACTAATTTTGTGAGACGTGTAATTAATACTAATTCAAATTTTCGTATAGTGGTGTGATCATGAAGCAGCATGAGGTGGTTAGTGTTTCAATGGCAAAAAAGCTAATAAAATTGGATTCCCGATGAACTAGCATTGAAAAGACAACACTGTGTTAATTGGCTATTGAATAGAGACCATTAAAAATTTGTCTTTGAAAAGGTCTTTTCGTTACTTAAAAACAAACAAATAAATAAATATATATATTTATAAAGAATAGTTTGTGGCTAGGTAGGAGACTTGTTTCCAAATGTTATCCCCAAAAAATAATTTGAAACGGCTACCGATTTGTTTACATTGTTCACAAAATTTAGATATATGGACAAAAAATAATACAGGTTGAAAAAACAAAATATAAATGTTATAAATTTTTATTATTCGTCAGTTTTTTTAGGTGAGGTATGGATGTTCATATTCCATTTTTAAATCTGCATCGTCAAAAATAATAATTGAGAATTTATTAATTTTTGTATTGAAATTATAACCTTTTTAGGTACTTAATAATTTAAAAGTTGATAATAATAGTGTTCATGTTTTATATTTTATTTTTAATATATAATTTAATAATAACATTGTAGACGATCCATTAGATACCTATCATATTTTAATTAGATATTAATGACAATAATAAAATTATAAGAGGTGGGATGTGATTGATAAGTTTAAAATAAATAATATAAAAAATAAAAATTTAAAATATAATAATTAAGAATGAGACTATTTGAAACAATAAAAAAAAAAAAAAAAAATTGGTGTCCAAGCGTTATGAACTTTTTTTCTTTTTTCGTTCAAAGAAAATACGATCTCAAAAAAATTTCCTAATTTTCTTTCTATCTATTTCTTCTCTCTTTTCTTCTTTCTAATACTGTTAAGTTTCCAACACACATATATTCGTGGGTCCTGAAATTTTTTTACCAAATAAATTTATAGCAATTACTTACCACAAAATACACAAATCCTCCCTATTTTACTAATTAATCTTTCTATTATAAAGTTGGTGTGCATGATCCTAGACGCGACATGTGGCGTCTCCTCATTGGTTGGCCTTTTTTTTGTATGATCCTAGACGCGAAATGTGGCGTCTCCTCATTGGTTGGCCTTTTTTTTTCCCTCTCAATCTCGCATAACGCATACCCGCTTTCATTTTGGGAGGCTTCCTGCTTTCGTTTTACGAGGCTTCTGTGTTATTTTTTTTCTCTCACACGTGGTTGAAATCCTCTACCGATCCTTATCTTTGTTCTCTTTCTCCAACAATAGGTTCCAGATCCAGATCTTTCCTCTCTTTGCTACTCTCTTTGCTACTTTTTTTTCACGTCGCTCTCATCATCTTCTCCGTCTCTCTTTTTTAAGGCCGATGATGTTACTTGATTATTTTGAATTTTCTCAATCTGGGGATAATGGGGTGAAAGCTGGCC
Source organism: Phtheirospermum japonicum (assembly GCA_014905375.1). Lineage (NCBI taxonomy): Eukaryota > Viridiplantae > Streptophyta > Magnoliopsida > Lamiales > Orobanchaceae > Phtheirospermum > Phtheirospermum japonicum. The sequence continues at coordinate 80,489 of BMAC01000780.1, forward strand.
GTATCTTGGCTGGACGACCAGATGGTATATGAGATTTTGACGGATTTTGTTTTGTGCATACACACTCTCATCATCTTCTCCCCTTTTCTTTTTGTAAGGCTGTGATGATGTTGCTTTTATTTCGAGTTTTCTCAATTTGGCGACTCAGATGGCATATGAGATTTTGAGGGATTTTATTTTGTGCATCTCTCTATCTCTGATGATGCAACCGTGATTTCGCAGCCATGGCGTGGCCATAGTTCTCCTATCCGTTTGACAAAAACTCTGAGCCTCAATTTTTTTTCTTCAGATTTTTGCCAGGAAGTGGTTGGATTCATCAATGCTCTTTCGGTTTGTTATTGTTATTGTTATTATTATTATTATTATATATTTGTATTGTATATGATAATAACTGCTCCTCAGTCCAGGTCCGTAAAATTATATTCGAGCAACACATGATAAAGAATCACTTATGTGCAAGCCAGAGTAGCAGAAATAAATTCCATTATCGAAAATAATTCCAGGAATGGTTTGGTCGATAGAGAAATTCCAGGCTTAGCTCCCCGAGGTAGCCAATTTCCTAACAACTCTATGGTAATTTCTCTAACCTTATTGTCCTGTGAAGGCAATCCCATGTTTTGTATTAATATTCTGTTTAATGATACGAAAAATTCGGATCCAGCTCATGATCCATCAATATATGTCCAAGAGAGTGATCCTAAACAAGTCAAAAGCCTAACACGTAATGCTGAAATGCGCCGGTTCCCGAAAAATGAGACTCTTTTAAGGTCATTACCTAATACCGATAGATTGGCATGAAAATTTTGGTGTTTTTATGATGATAAAAACTTGAGTAGTATTTTCTTAAAATATATATATATACACCTTAGTCACGTCTGGAGCTTTGTAAAACACGGTAGTCAGGAATTAGAGAGTAAATAATGTTTTTATTATCCCACTAATTAATAATGTAGAGTAAATACGTCTCGAGCTGCAATTCGTGATTTATAAATAGATTTTTGAAAAAATTCGTGGTTTAAAGGATCACATTTAGAAGCACCTTCAAGTAAATTAATTGTATATTAAAAAAAATTGATTTTTTTTTTTTGTTTTTTATGCTCTTTCCGAGAAATCTACTCTTTCCGAGAAATCTATGTGCAATAAATGTTCGAAGCTAGGAAAAAATCATGTCACTTTTGCGGGCCATTAATATTTCGATAGACAGAGTTGTCATTTTCAATATGAATAAATTTATTTGTGCTGACAGATTAGAATTACAGAAATGCTGCAAGCCATATTATGATGGACAATATGCTCGAAAGAAACAGATACACGTTGAGGTCGGCTGACGAACGCAGTGCCGATCGGTTTTCTCTTCCTCAAATGTACGATAATGCCGGTAAGCTTTATTTTAAAAGTAACGTCATCTTCATGGAACCGTACAGATTTTGCTCAGTTAGCTTGCCTCATCCGGTATACTTATGCTTCAGTGATAAAAAATTGTCTTCAACTTATGAAATGGAGCACAATTTTCTGTGCTTCATTTTTAAAGATTTACCTACATTATTTTCGCTCATACGGCGTACTTACAATCATTGGTATTGAATTGTATTAAAATTATAAACTACAGACAGCTTCTGTGATTCATTTAAAAAATAACTTATTCTTCATGTTTTCTGCTAAAAAGGATAAAAATAATTCAGATGTCTGTTCAATGAAAAAATATGCCATGGTGTATTTTTTTTATATTTAAATTATATGTATTTTGTGTGAATGACTGAACATGAAATAATCTTTCTTTCTTTCTTTCTTCAAGTACGTTATGATTGTGGTCTGGTTTTTTATTTCTTATTTAAAAGTTGCATTGCTTTTTATTTTTGTGATTGGTGATTTGTAATTTTCATTTGAATTATATGTACATTACATGAACGAGTGAACATGAAGAGTCATATTCTTGGTACAGAATGTGTCATTATCGGTTTAGGTAATTTGCATCCATAACAAAAGTGTTTATTTTTCTCTGTCGTTTACATAGTTATAATGTACAATTGCTTAAAAATAGTAGGTGGCTTGCATTCTTTGTTTTGTTGGTGATATGTACAACATTTCCTTGCATTCCTAGCAAATGTGTTATATATATATATATATATATATACACACACACACACACAATCATTGTTATTATATATATGCTAGCATTATTATTTTTCAGAGAGAACGTTTCTCATTGTTCTTTACATTTATTTATCTAACTTCATTATCTGTTTAGCTGCTACTTTCTATCCATGTATGTAGAAGTTCAGAATTTATTTGGGGATTCCTACATAATTGTCTCTATGATTTACTTGCAAACTAATTTCTTATTCATGCTTTCTGCTAAGAAAGATAAAAGTTTTCCAACTGTTTGTTGAATGAAAAATTATAACATTATATTATATTATATATATATATATATATATATATATATATATATATATATATATAATATATTATATATTCAAGTTTGTCATGGTTATGTGTGCAAGGTAAAAGATTTTCAAATAATTACAACTACAGAAAACTAAATTTAATTTTTTCGATTCTCGCAGCTTCTTTTAAATTATTTTCTCTTTTATGACATGCTTAAGGTTCATAGGTATTGAATTGTCTTCAAATTAGAATATCAAAATAAACCTTATACGCTTTATTTTAGAAGTAACTTTATTCCTACATAATTGTATCCAAATTATAAACTGCAGCCGGGGTTTCTATGATTTATTTACAAACTAATTTCTTATTAATGCTTTCTGCTAAAAAAAGATAAAAATGATTCAAATGTTTGTTGAATGCAAAAATATAAAATTATATACATACACACACACACACTCACACACACACACACACATACATATATATATATATATATATATATATATATATATATATATATATATATATATATATATATATATATATATATTTATTCAAGTTCGTCATGGTAATGTATGCAAGGTAAAAGATATTCAAATAATTACAATTACAGAGAACTATAATTATTTTTTCCGGTTTCTGCAGATTTTGTTAAATGATTTTCTCTGCTACGACATACTTAGGGTTCATAGGTATTCAATTGTCTTCAAAATAGAAAAWAAAAACAAAACTTATACGCTTTAGTTTAAAAGTAACTTCATTTTCATTGAACTGTACAGATTTGGATAAGTTAGTTTTCCTCATCCGGTATACTTAGTGGTATAAAATTGCCTTCGAATTATAGAATACAGACATGGCTATTCAGTGGTATTAGATTGTCTTAAACTTATGAACTAGAGAAAAATCTTCTGTGATTTTTATTTTTATTTGTCTAACTTCTTAGCATACTTAAGAATCAGTGGTATTGAACTTTCTTGAGATGATAGCTTCTTCGTCATGCTTTCTGCTTAAAATGATAAAGAAAAGCTCACAAGTCTATTGCATGAAAAAAAATGTGGCGTTATATATATATATATATATGTGTGTGTGTGTGTGTGTGTATACTATCATTATTATTATATATATACTAGCATTATTACATTTTGAAGCGGGCGTTTCTCATTGTTGTTAACATTTATTTATCTAGCTTCATTATCTCTGCTAATTTCTATACATATATGTAGAAGTTCAGAGTCCATATGGGGATTCCTACATAATTGTCAAAGAATTATAAACTGCAGCCGGGGCTTCTATGATTTACTTACAAACTGACCTCTTCTTCATGCTTTCTGCTAAAAAAGATGAATTTGATATATAGGAAGATGTATAACTTCTTACTATAATACAATGAATTTGATATATGTGAATTGGATGTATTGTTCTTATTTCTTTCATGCCACATTTCCATTTCCACTTAAATTCAAGTTTGTTTAGGGGCCGGTTCATTCAATGGGTGGGAAAAGGAGTGCATGGATATGTATTTTTGTCTTCCAACGAATCCAATGGGGGATATGCTATGTAAATGAACTACCTGTTATACTGTCCTTAAAGTGCACGGATATTGTTGTTATTATTCGAACAATATACACTAATGACGACATACTTTCGAAAATGCTATGTAAATAAACTAGCTATTGTGGTTTGTTCAAAGTAAATTGATAATGCCCGATCCCTCATACTAGCATACAAAATAGATTATATTTTATACAATTTAGTTATGTTTTTAGATAACAGTACTATAACGAACATTGCAACAACATGTCATTCGTTCAATTTCCCATGCGTAAAAGCCCGCGGCGAAGCGCGGGTCATTTTTCTAGTTAAGAATACACTTGCAATTCTACGCAGCCACGTGTCACCCTAAATTTTTTTTTCTTATCATCTGTGTCTGCGCAATTTTCATGTTTTATTTTTATTCATCTTTCTCAATTTCTCAATTTTACCGAAGGCCAAAAAAACTCATCTTAAGATTTCATTTATTTTAAATTATTCTGTCCTCACCAATTTTCTGAGCCTTCTCATTTTTTTTTTCATTTTTCTCTTTCTTTTTATTGGAATTCTCATAATTTAAGCCTTAAGTTTTTCTTTTGGATTTGGATCGACTCCAAAAAAAATTCATCTGGTTATTGTTTTGGTTGAATTCAGGCATCCAAAAAGCAGATCTACAACCCAAGCGTGACCTTCGCTATCCGAAAAGCAGATKTACTAAATCTCTATTATAGTTGTAAGTTCTTTCATCTTCAAATCTAATTTGGCTTTTACTTTGTTTAGTTTTTAGTTTAGTCTTCTCCCCTGAATTGTTTTTTTTTTTCCTAAATAACTGTTGCTGATTTTTTCAATTCATTTTTTCTGATTTTGTTAGTACAAATTATTTTTGTGGCCTCTGGTTTCTGAATTTTTTTTTAAATGATTATAAACATTGGCTTTCAAATATTGACATCAGATGTTTCCTATATTTAATAGCCTGGGATTTATTGCAGTG
>BMAC01000780.1:87476-102506 GCA_014905375.1 Phtheirospermum japonicum
TGAGTCATTTATTTTTATAGTAATAATGTCGTTCGTGTATCTGGGAAGACAATTTTTTTTTTTTTTCAATTTCTGTATATGATGCAGGATTTTACTTCGTAACATTTGCGTTGCACGGCCATTGTTTCCTAGTATGTAATATTTAAACATTCAATAATATAATGTGTATATGTATATGAGTATTGTTTTTTTTATATATACCCGTGTTACACACGGGTATTGCGCTAGTAAAATATGATAACATTTCCATATCCATTTTTTTAACCAATCAGATAACCTTCCCTTTCCCTTTTCCCCAATATGATAACATATTTCCGCTGCCATAATCTGCCCAGATTCCTACTGTAAAATCAGGTGAGCTCAGATCTCGGCTGCAAAATTTGTTAATATTTTGTCCCAAAAGCATTCCTTCCGCAGAAAAAAAATGTAGATTTGCGGCGGTGCAAATCGAACGGTTCGCCTGCTTCTTTGTCTCAGTTTATTTTCCAATTTATTTCCTTTTTTATTTCTCTGATTTTAAATTATATTTTTGATTTGTTCTAGGTTGGTGGAATCATTAATCGTTCCGGGTAAGTTTTTGGTTCTTCTTCTTCCTTTTTTTATTTTATTTTTTTATTTTGTGTGTGTGTTTGACTGTATTGTGCTTCTTCTTCCTTTAAACATTTTGTCTACTTATGTTTATTTATTACATTTTTTGGGTTTTTTTTTTGGCTCTTATGTTTTTCGTTATATATGTGATTGAATTTTTTTATCTCCTTTTTTCCTTTCCAAAGTGGGTGGATTCTCATTCATCCCCTTTTTGTTAGTTAAATTTGCATTGATTTTATATGGCACGTTGGATAATGCACCTAATATACTTATCAGTTTCATTGATTGAAGGTGAACGATATGAGCAAAATTTAAAGCTGGTGGAATTAGAGATAACAATTTTTATACTTTGCAAGAATTGGATGAGCAAGAGGCAGTCGGACCAATGAACAGGGTCAGCTACAAAGTTAATATTGTGAGTTTTTTTTATACATCACTGATCAACTCTCTTAATTGGATTTCACATTTCAATTTATCAGAGTTAAAGAATATATTCATATTATTGACCATTATATAAGCCTTTTTTTTTGTGTTTTTATCAGTCGGGTTTTAGATATATTTATCATTAAGATTTTATTATTGTGTTCTTAAGATTGTGAAAAGAAAAATATGATCCCACTTTCGATAAAAATAAATGTATAATGGTTTGATTGTCGCTTATTGATTTGGTTTTATAATCCAAAAATATAATTGATACTCAATGAGTGTTATTGATCAAATCAACTAAGTATAATGGTTTGCATTTTGCAATTTTACAAATGTCCAATAACAAGCTAAAAAATAAAAGAAAGGAGATCAATGTCGTGTCCATGAATATGCTACCGATTTTTCTTTCCTTCTTTCCTTCTTTTTTATTTATTTAATTCAGAATTATGTTATCCAATCAATTTAAGTATGATTATTTTGGTTGAGTCAAATAGATAGTTGCATGAGTTCGTGTTTCATCATTGGCATCTTCTTAGTGTGTTGTTTTCTTTTCGATTTTCTTATTTATAATCTTTATTAAATTATCTTTGTCAACATTAGTGCATCGACTGAGTTGTTCCAAATAATTCCTCCCTACTTATTCATCCATTCTGTTTTTAATTTCTAATTCATTTCCAGCTTACAACAGTATCAAGGCTTTATTTTTTCATATTAGACTTTTGGATGTTATATATGCATGAGCAATTTGCTTTATTTACCATAATAACTAGACTGCAACATAGGCTTTTACAGTTTCGCTTCACGTGATGGGGGGCAGGGGTGCATACATATTGCATAACACTATTAGTTTTCACTTCCTTTTTTTTGTGTGTGTGTGTGGTTTTTTTCTTTTAAGGTTTTTATTATGTAATGTGTTGGTAGGGTATGTTCAAAGTAAGACTACATTTGTATATCAGTACTGATAATTGTTGTAATTGTTGGTTATACTGCCATATACACAAAAATAGATACTCCTAATAGTAGTAGCATGATTTTTTATTTCAGCGTTAATTGAATYGTGTTCATCTGGGAGAGTAAGTGTTCGGGTTTGCGGACAGGCATGGAGGCGACTATAATCCCAGCCTTCCCTATGATGTCAATGGTCACCAGGTTCGGTTAATCACATTCACTATTATCACCAATTATATTACATATTCATTAATTTTGTCGACATCCGCAGCGAAGCGCGGGTCATGTACTAGTTAAAATATATATCCCAAACAATCCAACTATAATTCCAACTTCTTACTTACTCATTGTTAACTAAAACTTGACCTTGGTGCCCCTATAATCACACTCACTCAATTACTAATCCACGCCAGCACTCATTTCCCAAATCTACGCCTTTAACCAACATTCTTTCAATTTCCCTTTCGAATCAAAGATTTTGTACCGAAATCTTCGATTGAACGTCTGCATTCTGAACTACCCGCAAAATATTGACGAACTCAAGCAAAAAATTCGACACAAAAATCTTATCTGGGCTATGTTTTGAACTATTTATCCCCAAAACCCGAACTACCCCATGCACTAGCATTCCTATTTCGTTTCGATTTAAGATTTTGCAGTGAAAATATTCGATTGAATATTTCCATTCCTTACTAGGCACAAGAATTTGTGAAATCAAGCAATAAATCAGAAATATTCCGTCCGGGGCTTTATATTTGGGGTATTAGGGTTTCAAAATATCATATGTTGGATTTATATTTGGGGTATTAGGGTTTCAAAATATCATATGTTGGATAAAGGTTTAGCAGCCGTTTTGTCGAAGGAGTGTTGAAAAATGGCGTGGAAGACGAACCGAGAAGACCAACTCGTAAGTACTTTAATTTTCAGGCTCCCATTGAATCTCTTAATGTTCGACAATAATTTAGGGATATATGATTTGTAATTTGGGGACAGTATTTTGGAATCTTAAAATCTTGTTTTTTTTTTTTTTTTCAAAACACCTGCAATCCCAAAAAATAGTTTGAAAATGATTTTTTTTTAGTTATAAATCCCAAACTACTATATAATTACAAACTAGACATGTTTAAAAAAAAAAAATTGGAATTGAAATTGGTAGTTTGCAATTGCATGTTGATGGATGTATTTTGTAGTTGAAACAAGCAGTTTACAAATTGGTTGTCTAAAAAAGGTAATTTATAATTGCTTTGTGTTTTTTGAAAAATATGGCAATGTCTAATTCTCATTTATGTGAACAAAGTGACTGGAAAATTAAGGTTGTTGATTTTTATTGTTGGAATTCTTTTTGGTGATGCTGATCATCAAAGGGCATCTGTAAGCCATTCCCAAATTATGTAGGAATTGTAGACTACACTAGTATATCAATATGCAAACTATCTCGTCTCCCAAATATGAAGTTTTGAGAAGGACCTGGTAGTTTGTAATTTGAATAATCCTATAATCTCTTTGTGTTTAAAATATCCAGTTTATAATATTTACTTGACATGTAGTATGAAATTGTATACTTGAAATAACTGTTTTGATTGGGTTTTGTATAACTAGAATATATATCAGGATCAAATCAGGCATAAGCAAGTTATCATTTGGAGACATTATTTATCTAAACTCCATACTGACAAATAGGGATTACATACTACCCTGGCAAAATGATTTAATTTGAATTTTTTATACATTACATACTAGCTGTAGGGATTACATACCACTCTAGACAAAATAAATTGTTTTTTTTTTTTTTCAAACCTCATAATATTTGTATGGATTACAAACTACCTGGGGCAATTCTTATTATATTTTTGYGGTTCATAATTTGAACAAATTGCAATCTCATATTAGTTCTTAACATATATTTCAAGTAAACGTATAAAATAGAATATGATTTGAAATGTAGTACATGTAATCCATGATGTAAAACTAGTATGGGATATAACAGAGGTTTCATAATTCCATACTACTTAGGATATGTGGAAAAAAATACTGCTTAGTATGGAATTTGGGGCTAGTACGAAATTTATGAATTAAGTCAATTTTGTAATGGTGATTTATCTGAAAATATGCACAGTGTTGGTCGTGTCTGGTTTTCAAAAAGAGCGGAAAAACAGTAGCTCAACTATATTATTTGAATTTGGGATAAGTTTATTTAAAATGTAAATATTTAAAAATAAAAATGAAGAATATGGTTGAATGTTGATCGACTTTGGAGCTAAGAGTTGGTGTTTGGATTTCTAGTTGATTTTGAACTATAATTTGGGTTTAGTATTGGATTTGTGATTCAAGAGTTATTTCTTGGAGTTGTTAGTATAATTTTGGGAAAACTCCATTAGGCTCGGGATCTCCGTTAATTAAGAAATCGAGTAACGACGCTTGATGAGAAACTTGATGAGTAGGAAAGTCTTGATAAACCTTAAGCCGAAGAGATAGAGATTGTCTGCCTTGAAAAAGTCCATAGTACATTCTACTTTGTAATTTTATTGAGATGTTTATTAATAAAAGGGTTGCATTGTCTGATCTTTGGTAAATAAGCTCTTTAATTAATTGTACTATTATTTACATTTCTTGACGTATAGTATTGCAAACCAAAAAAAAAAAAAAAAAAAATCGAATGTCATTACCGTCATTGGTCATGAATTAATTAGAATGAACATTATACGATTCTATATAATTAGTTATATACTAAGTAGTAGCTGCTCTTTCTGAAAATCCTTAGCTTTGTTTATGCAAATATATTACTAATCTCTTCTCCTATCTTGTCACTGCTCTCCTCTTCTCTATTCTTCTTGTCTTGAAGCGCTAAGGGTAATGCCGCTATCAGTATAGTAGATTTTATCTAAAAATGATTAGTTTCTCTCCGATTTTGTCCCATATTTACAAACATTGCTATCTAATTGAAGAATTTTATCTGAAATTGTTTAGTTTCTCCGATTTTGCCCAAGCTATCTGATTGCAGATTTTATCTTAAAATGTTTTATTTTCTACGATTTTTCCCCCATATTTTTCGATGCTGCTATCTGATAGCAGATTTTATCTGAAAATATTTATATTTTCTCCGATTTTCTCTTAGTGTTCTTCGTGATTTTCTATTGTCTTATTTAGATATTAGGTAATAGGGCTAAGTTGGTGATTACTTAGTATCTGTGATGGTTTATTTAAATTTAATGGTTTATTTGTTATATTGTTCTTTCTGATTTTCTCTTTATATTGTCTTGTTTAGATATTAGATATTAGGGCTAAGTTGGTGATTACTTAGTATCTCTAATGGTTTACAGATATTAGATATTAGGGATAAGTTGGTGATTACTTAGTATCTGTGATGGTTTATTTAAATTTTAGGGTTTATTTGTTATATTGTTGTTCTTCCTGATTTTATCTTCGTACTGTCTTGTTTAGTTATTAGGATCATCGTATTGTCTTGTTTAGTTATTAGGACTAAGTTTAGTTATTAGGATCATCGTATTGTCTTGTTTAGTTATTAGGACTAAGTTGTTTAGGGTTAATTTGTTATATTGTTCTTCTTCTTGATTCTCTATTTGAAATTATCTTGTTTAAATGTTAGGGCTAAGTTGTCTTTCATGTGTGCTGATGTCGACTATTTTGAAGATTGAAGTCATGCTCCTCAAAAATAGGAAGAGATAAGAGGTTCGATACCTTTCGAAACTCAAAGCTAAAACCCCAAATGCTTATGTAGGAATTGACGAGGCCGTCGTTTGGAACGACTTGCAGAAGATGTGTGTAGTTTCATTCAACACTTGAGAGCATCTTGAAATCACAGTCCAGTGATGATTTGCTCAAGTCTGCATCTGAGTTCATCGTGCTGTAGAATGCTGTGGATTTAGTTTCCAAGACCTATGGGTTGGATTGGCTCAATTGTTGTTCGACAAAGGTGCTGCGAAGGATGTCCTTGAGAACTCCGAGCTAATTGGACAGCTTAGGCTTCTCACCAAAGTTTGCTCTGTTTGGAACAAGAGCTTCTGGCTGAAACTGGTTCATCAGGTGATGATGAAAGTGATGAAAAGGAGAGTGATGATGTTGTTGGTGAAAAGAAGAAGAGTGATGATGAAAGTGATGATGATGATGATCTTCGCCAAGATCCCCTTGGAACCATCATCAAAGACAGTGGTCGCAACTAGAAGCTTGTCAACCGCAGACCCAACAGCTACTTTTGAGGTGACAGCCTTTCCTCTTGATATTCATTACTCCTCCACCTTCATTTTCTTCCAATCAGCAGAAAAGTCCCATTTCAAACCGACTCCTCATTTTTCCCAACAGAAAACTACAACTCAAGTAACACACCAAGACCACCTCCATCATCATCACTTTTATCATCACTCTTCTTCTTTTCACCAACAATATCATCACTCTCCTTTTCATCACTTTCATCATCACTTTTCGTCTTTTCACCAGCAGCACCAACAACACTTGATGAACCAGTTTCAGCCAGAAGCTTTTGTTCCAAATGGAGCAAAACTTTGGTGAGAAGCTCAAGCTATCCAATTAGCTCGGAGTACTCAAGGACATCCTTTGCAGCACCTTTGTAGACCAACAATTGAGCCAATCCATAGATCTTGGAACCTAAATCCACGCAGACTTGAGCAAATCATCAAGTGTTGAATGAACCACACTAAACGACGGCCTCGTCAATTCCTACTGAGGCATTTGGGCGGGTTTTAGCTTTGAATTTCGAAAGATATTCAACCTCCCAGCTCTTCCTATTTTTGAGGAGCATAGCTTCAAGTTTCAAAAGAGTCGACATCTGCACACATTAAAGACAACTTAGCCCTAACATCTAAAGAAGACAATTCGAATAGAGAATCAAGAAGAACAATATAACAAATTAACCCTAAAGAACTTAGTCCTAATAACTAAACAAGACAATACGAAGAGAAAATCAGGAAGAACAATATCACAGATACTAAGTAATCAACAACTTAGCCCTATTACCTCATATCTAACAAGACAATAGAAAATTAAGAAGAACAATATAACAAATTAACCCTAAAGAACTTAGTCCTAATAACTAAACAAGACAATACGAAGAGAATCAGGAAGAACAATATCACAGATACTAAGTAATCACCAACTTAGCCCTATTACCTCATATCTAAACAAGACAATAGAAAATTAAGAAGAACACTAAGAGAAGATTGGAGAAAATATAAATATTTTCAGATAAAATCTGCTATCAGATAGCAGCATCGAAAAATATGGGGAAAAATCGTAGAAAATAAACATTTTAAGATAAAATCTGCAATCAGATAGATGGGGCAAAATCGGAGAAACTAAACAATTTCAGATAAAATCTTCAATCAGATAGTAATGGGGTAAAATCGGAGAAACTAATCATTTTCAGATAAAATATGCTATCAGATATGTGCCTTCAAGACAAGAAGAGGAGAGCTGAGAAGATAGGAGGAGAGCTGAGAAGATAGGAGAAGAGATTAGTATATATTTGCATAACAAAGGCTAAGATTTTCAGAGATTTTTGCTCAAAATAACCATGGGTATTTGGTCGAATTGTTTTAGAGATTAACAAGCCATTTAGTGTAATTTTATGATGATACCAATATTTTGTTTTTTGGTGTGAACTGATGTATTTATTTTGGTTATAATTTAATGTTCTTTTTATTTGATATATTGTATTAAAGATGCTTTCGTTGGCCGGTAACAGAACTTGATTTTAACTGTTGGCTATAATTTGAGTAATTACAAACTTAACACCGCGTTCGTCACAGTGTTATTTGTTTTTCAAGGCTTTATTTGGATCAAATTTGCGGAAAGTGTCCCTTGTCCATCAAAGTAGTTTGCTCGGTTAACTATGTCATCATACACCAAATATAGAGATGTAATTACTTAAGCATATACTATTACATAATTAATACTAATTAATATTATGAAATGCATCTTTATATTTACTAATATTGTTTTCGTCTGTTTATATATAGTAGATTTATTGTGAAATGACATACAAAATAATAACATCAAAATTATTAAAATTTTTATTATCAAAAATGTCTTAACAAAATAATTCAAATCACTTGTACCATTCTATAAGAAAATTTTAAGATCGAAACATTTTAATTGAAATTATTTTTTCAAGTCCAAAAGTGGGATTTAAAGATCAAAACACAACTTCTCACGCAGGAAAGAAACAATATAATAATATTAATAATAATATGTATATTTAATTGTTTTTAGTTAAAGTAAGGATCAGTTTGCCCGAGAGACCTCTTCAAAACTCACAGAAGTGAACTAGTATATATTTAATAGTATCATTTCAAAGTTGCTTCATCTTTGTAGCCGTTTCAAAATTTTAATTATATCAGTTTCCAGAGTACATTGAGAAACCCAACTATGTTTAGCTTTGTTTGTTGCCATGCGAGGAGTCTACTTCATGAGAACACGAAACAACGTGAAAAATGTCATCAGTAACTTTTTTACCATGTCAAAAATCGAATGAAAAGGTTCAATTTGGTTAGTTAGATTTGGAAGTTATCAAAATTGTATTATAATTATATTTTTTTACGTTTTGATTCGGATGAGTTAAAAGTCAATATTTATTTTTGGCAAAGACTTGCGTTAAGCCAGATTGACGGATCATGACCCGTTAGGCCATCTGACCCGATACTCTAATGTATTGGTTTTTGAACTAAGATGTATCGATTTTTGTACTCAAAAGTATTGATTTTTCATAAATATCTGACCCGTTGTATTGGTTTTTGTATTAATATTATGATGTATTGACTTTTTACTATAATGTATTGGTTTTTATACTATAATGTAGCGGTATAAGATTTTGGCCTAACGGATGATCCGTTAGTCCGGCTTGACAAGAGTCTTGCTCTTTTTTTTTTTTCTTTTTTTTTTTTTTTTTTTGATTTTGGTAAGTTTCATTTTGATTTTCAGATAATTTCTATTTTATGACTAACTTTTAATTATAAATTTAACTTTTACTTGTTAATTGATGATTATTTTGTTCGAAAATTGGTTAACAATCAGCAAATATTTTTTGATTTTTAGTACAAATCAATTAGTTTTTGATATAATTCAAGTATTTTAAAGTCTCATTCTCAGTTTTAATAGACATAAAGATGAAAATTACAACAATAATAGTAGTAGAATTGTGTGGCAATTTTGTTCGAAGATTGATCAACAATTAACATTAACAACTATTTTTCAATTTCAATACAAATCAATTAAATATTTGATACAAAGTCTCGTGATCAATTCTAATAAACATAAAGATGGTAATTAATACAATAATAGAAGTAGTAATATTATATATATATATATATATATATATATATATATATACACACACTTTTGAGATTTAATTATAAGTATTGCATAAAAAAAAATATGTGGTGATAAAATATTATTTTATCATGAGAGGTGGTTGAAGTGATTTTAACAATATGAGAGAAATTTGTCAAAGTCGTGCGATGACAGAATATCATGAATAAATTGGATTATTGATATTAACTGGGCAACACGAGAACTGTAATGTTATTGTTCAACGCACCAAACTGTGAAGTCCACACTCCCAACAGAGACAAAACGACATACAATTTTCTATTTCTTAATTGATAGAAAAAGAAAAAAAAAAAAGAGAGGGTTTTAAACAATCATTTGGCGCAGAGATCAAACAAAAATGAAAGTAAAAAAAAAAAATATGTTAGCATGTTGTCTTGATTTTAATGATTGAAAAATAAAAGTTGACCAAAATTTAATTTTTACATAAGTTCGTGTGATTATATCATATTTTTATGTAAATTTGCGTGATTATAATAAAAAAGAATTATTTGGTAAGTTGTTTGAAATTTTAATTTACATTAAAAAGTGAAAAGTAAAATTAATTTACTTTTCATATTTTGCTGATTTCAAAATGTTTTGAGTTTATTTAGTATTATTATATATATATATATTATTAAGACTATTAAATAATTATTTAGAATTGAAATATATTTTTAAAGAAATGACTCTATAAGATGATAAAAAAGATTAATTTGACACATGATAATACAAACATGGTTGTGACGAGCGGTTAGAAGTGCACATTTAATTTAATTAAGATATAATTGTTACCAATAGTTTTGAATTATTTTTTTATTTATTTTTTTAATTGAGATGTGAGTATTGAAAAAGTGATTATTTTGCCACCCATCACATTCAATTTTTTCGCTAGCACGTCTACATTATTGTTAATTTCTGTATGTATTTATTATTTTTAATTATATTGTCGTATAATATATTAAAAATACTCTGGGTCTTCTTATAGTAAGCTTTTACAGGAGAGCGCGTCTTGGAGTGTAATTTGAAAATCAAGATAAAAATATTTTTGACTATTTAATATAAAGTTTTAAATTTTATTAATTACTTACGAAACGTGCTTATGAATTTAAACCCAAAAAAATCGACAATGACCATTCCCTTGGGTACGTCTGTTTCTATGTAGTTTAGTACGTAATACTAGAAATTGATTCGTGCTTCGCTGCGAGTTGAATATTATATATATAAGATATTTAACTAAAATATAATTGTTTGTAATAGTTTTAAATTTAGAGTACAATTAGAAAAAGTCTTATAATTGTTACCTCTTTAATAGAACAATATCCAGCAATTCAAAAAAAAAAAAACATGTCAATCAAACATGTACATTACTTGCAGGTGGATTGAATGCTATTATTTTAAATATAAGTAATACTTCTTAAATAAATTTAGAATAGAAATTATCATAAATTTAAAATAAAGTAGTACAACGTATATGTAAGTAATATGAATTAGTAAAATTACACTAATTAATTTGATTTTTAAATTTTATTTCTTTAATTGAGACTATGAATTTAAAATAAAGTAGTACAACATATGTAAGTAATATGAATTGGTAAAATTATACTAATTGATTTGATTTTTAAAATTTAATTAAGACTATAAATTTAAAATAAAGTAAGGCAACACATGTAGGTAATATGAATTAGTAAGATTACACTAATTGATTTAATTTATAAAATTTCTTTTTGTAATTTAAGACTTGTTAAATAAATAAAACAATAAATGGAAAGAACCAAATAAAAACAAACAAACATGAGAAAGTAGAAAATGGAAAAAATGAGAACCATATTAAGATGACATATAAATAATACTTTTTAAATAAATTTAAAATAAAAATATCATAAATTTAAAATAAAGTAGTACAACATATGTAGGTAATATGAATTAGTAAAATTACACTAATTGATTTGATTTTTAAAATTTACTTCTTTAATTAAGATTATAAATTAAAATAAAATGGTATAACATATGTAGGTAATAAGAATTAGTAAAATTACATTATTTGATTTTTTAAATTTAAAATTACACTAATTGATTTGATTTTTAAAATTCATTTATTTAATTAAGAATTGTTAAACAAAAAAAAAATGGAAAGAAACAAAAAAAAATGAGAGTAGAAAATGGGAAAAATGAGAACCAATATTAAAATGACACATGTTATCCTACTATGAACTCACTCAACTTTCTACTATATAATAATAATAATATACTAGTTTGAAAACCCACATTTACGGGCATTGATAAGAAAAATATAAAAATACAATATTTATTAAAAAGAAAATATTAAGTTAAAAAGTGAATATTAATAAAAACTTGTTCTTAAAATTTATATGTGCAACATTGACGTGTATTGCACATAAATTATAAGAAACATTATTTAAAATTTAATTAGTTATAACAATTATAAACCGAGCAACACATGTAATTTATATGTGCAATGTTGATGTGTATTGCACATATATATATATAGTATAGATATTTACAAAGTCAAAGTATTTTACTCTAGGATTCGAGCTCACATTTCATAAATGATGGAAGGGGTTGATTCTTATCCGTATTTGCTGGTTGACCTGTTTTGAGCAGCTAATAATTGATAATTATAGTTAATAATTGATAGATAATTATAAAATATTGCTTGATAAAATAGTTAACTGAAATAATAATTTATCAATATAAAAATAAATGATAAATATAAAAAATATATACATAAAAATTAAGAAAAATATAAATAATAATAAATAATATTAGAATAATAAATATTTTTATTTTAAATTAAGAAAAAATGTATAAATAATAATATCAAAATAACTACTTTGATAAATAAATATTTCATACCTAAAAAAATAATATTTATGTAAAACTATAAATTATACGTTATTATATCAAAAATATATTTTATAAAGTAAAATGATCAAAAAGAAATTTTCTCCAATCAACTATCGGTTGATTAGAAAAAATTACAAATTATAATTTTTCTTGAAACGAGATTTTTTAATTCTAATCAACTATCATATGCGGATTATAAATATTTACCAAGCAGTGAGTATCGTCAGTATTTCTTTGTCAGATTCCCTTCTGCTTCAAAATAGCTTATGTTCTAATGATTATACAATACGAAATTAAAATAAATAAAATAAAAATAGTATAAGAATCTGTTTTTTACTTGAATATAATTTTATGTTGGACCTGTTATCTCAAAATGAGGTGTGTATCAAAGTCATATATATTTCAATTTTTGCCCAAAATGAATTATATTGGAAAGAGATAGAATATAGTTACAAATTCTAATCCCTTTCTCATTGGGCTACATTTGGAATCAAGACCGAGTTATAAAAATATGTAAGTTGAAAAAACTTAATAAAATACTATAATTTGATTTATTTTCATATTGAGTTGTTCTGTATCGTTTTAAATAAATAACTTGTAGAGTTAAATAGTCATTTTCTTAAAAAAAATACTTATTTACATTGTTATGCAAAATATTTAATCCAATATACTAATAATTTGCTTTCTACGGTCGATGAGGTTGTGGGCCTTTTTAGAAAACTGTGCAAACAAGAATTATTTACCGTTTGATTTATAAGTTTGTTAGTTTGGTATTGACTTTGTTAGTTCCTAACACTTGTAGATACTCCATTCGTTTTATTCTTTTAGTTGTGAATTGGTCATTTTACGAAAATTTAAAAAATAAATGTGAAGTAATAAAAGTAAGTATAAATTAGTAAAATAATATTTAACTTTTATTAGTAAAGTAAATGTATTATAATTTTCTCTTAAAAATGTAAATGTAACAGATAGAATGACATAAATTTTTTTTTATAAAATACAACAAATAGAATGGAACAGAGAAAGTAATATTTTTACAATGAACTAGTGTTTAACTTGTGCGATGCACGAAACATATTGAAATAGATGGTGTAAATTCATTCAATTTAAATTGTAATATTATTTGTTTATTAATATAATATAATAATCTAAAATACGTAAGTCACGATTATTGGTAAACATAAATAAATTTAAAACAAAGAGTGCAGATATACGCACCTCGTTAATTTATTAGTTAACCACACTCTAAAATATTACTGTCGAACACTACACCCCCAAATACTTAATCTCATCTCCACTACCACTCTAGCTATTGTCCATCACCTCGGCCACCATCATTCAGCTATTGAAGAATATAAATAAAATGCGCGCACAAAAATACATTGTTGCCACCGTCATGGCTGTCGTGCCACTGAAGAAAGAGAAATTTTAAAAAATGCCTTTAGAAAAATTATTCGAACCAAATGCAAAATACATGTTCAGAAAATTGATCTAAACGTCCATTTTAGGCTTAAAAAAGGGTTGTTTGAATTTTTTTTTCTAACAACATTGTATCGTTCGATCAAAATGTTCGAACACGTGAGTTCTGTTTGAGAAATTAGTGACGAAGACTCATATTTTGCATCTATTTCTTACCCTTTGCCTCCCAAATCCACCACTTACCTACCCATCATCATTTTTTCTTCTTCCTGTTTGGCGGTGGTTGCGTCGGTGTGATGGGCGGTGCTAATGGCATAGATGGAGTGGTGTTGAAGAGTTAGAGATGATGATGTATTTGGGGTATTTAGTATTTGGGAGGTTAATTTTGACATTTTTGTTGATTTTTCTTTTTATTGAAATGAACTCATAAATAAATGGGGTGCGTATATCCTCGCCCTAAAATAAATCAAAGGTAAATAACACCATTTTTATATATTATGAAATAACTATCTGCAGATTACCAATAATTTCAAACTCACCCGTTTAGTTAGTCGCGAAACAATCTATTTTCTTATTAAATAAGTATTTGTAATTTAATTATAAGTTCTTATATTTTATAAAAAATATTTTCTTTGATATCATTTGAAATATTTATATTTTACATTTTATTTTTCAGAATTTTTATATATATTTACACATATATGCACACACACACACACATAATATTTTTAATTGATATTATTATTTTTATATTTTTTTTCAATATTATTTTTTCTTTTTAGATTTATTCAATGGATTTTCTCTTTAATTTTATTTAATTATTAATTTTTTTGGTGTTTTTCATATCTATTAAATAAATATTTACAGTTTAATCATAAGTTCTTATATTTTTATCTATATGATTCTATAATACTGTTTATATTTTATTTTTGCTTTTTTGGGGTTTGCAACTTTATTAACTAATCATTTATATTTATTTTTATATTTTTATATTTATTTTAAATAATTTTTTATATTTTATATTTCATCAGATTATTCTTATTTTTCTCATATTTTATTTATAATTATACACAATTTTTCTATATATTTTAATATTCTCTTTGAAAAATCATAATCCAATTTTTTTACATAAATAATTATATAAATAATAAATATGTATTACTATAAATAGTAAGTAAAATGGGCGAGAATTGAGTAACATTTTTAGAAACACAAGCCATTATATATATATATATATATATATATATATATATATATATATATATATATATATATATATATATATATATATAGGATTTGGATCATGTGGGAACCAATTCCCTGTGTGGGAACTAGGAACCCATATGATCCACAAGATTAAACTTTTTGTATGGTCAAGATCATCCTCCTTAATTATATAATTAATATATTTATATTTGTCTAAACATCTTTTTTTTTTTTTGA
>BMAC01000780.1:123160-138235 GCA_014905375.1 Phtheirospermum japonicum
TAAGTAAATTATATTTAGGAGATTTGTTGTAACGTTTCCTTTGATTTTCTCCTTTTCCTTTGTAATTCTCTTTTTGTATTTTACCTCTTTATATATCAATATACAACACGACACTTCAAGTGTGGTGATTACAATAATCTTTCATCTTCAAAAAAAAAGAAATTTACTGTATATTGTGACAAGTTGTCAAAATATGTTTCCCGACATTTTTAATAAAATTATTACCGATCTATTGAATGAAAACTCACCACCACCCTTGACCATTCCTGCGAGACTGCCAAAGCAGCGTGGAATGTTTCCCGTCAAATTATTTTCAGCAAGGTCCATTATTTGAAGATGGTGCAGTTGACAATAAGCAGATGGAATGTCTCCGTAAAACTTGTTATTCCTTAGTCTAAGAACTTCCGGATCAAGTGGGTAATTACCAATATTCCAGAGAGGTAATTTTCCAGATAACTGATTGTCTCCAACATCCAGAACACATAACATTGTGCAATTGCTCAAAGTAGTAGGCAGTTGCCCTGTAAAGCTGTTGTTGTTGAGATGCAACCCTATCAAGTTGTAAGCTCCACCAATGGAGTTTGGAATGGGTCCCGAAAACTGATTTGATGACAATTTTGCAACATATAAAGAAGGAAAGTTCCCCCAACAGTCTGGAAGATTACCTGATAATTGGTTCTTTGAGAGATCTAGCTCTTCCAAATCTCTCATTTGGCACAACCAATCAGGTATTGAACCATTTATCATGTTATCCAAAAGATATAACCATCTCATGCCGGAAGCAAGCTCCGGAATTGGTCCCTCGATATGGTTGTTGGATAGGTACAACCCAGTCAGATTCATGAAGGAACTAAGCCATTTTGGCAGCACTCCTGTGATGCTACAATTCGATAAATCCAACTGAATGAGCGCCTTTTGGGTTTGAAGCCAATCTGGAAATTGTGGACCTCCGATTTTGACGGATCTCATATTGAGATATTGTAGTTGAAAAGGAGGCACCCAATCATATCCCACTCGCAATTTCAACATGTAATTAGACCCTACAGAAAGGAGTTCTAATTTTGAGAGGTTAGCAAAGTGAGCCTCTGTAAGTGTACCTTCGAAGGTATTATTATATATATCAATCCTCTCCAGATTTGATAGTTGTCCTAAAGAAATTGGAATTTCCCCGCTAAGTTGATTATCAAAAACATCAAACTTTTTTAACTGCTTTAATTCAACAATCTCCTCAGGCAAATGACCACAAAACTCATTAGACCCCAAAGATAGACTCTCTAGGTTTTTACTCCAACATCCGGATACGTTTTTAAAGGCGCCTGAGATGTCCCCATGAAAATGATTATATCTCAGATTCAATGATTTCAAGTGGCACTTATCCCACAGGAAATCAGAGATCCAATCTGCCTCGTGGTTAAGCGAGTTCGAGGAAAGGTCGAGATGGAAAAGGTTACTCGATGTTACAAAATGAAGGTCAGAAGAAGAATTATAGTGGTTGTATGAAAGATCAAGATAACTCAGTGAAGTCATGTTCCGGAGAAAGCAAGGGAATGCTCCTTCAAATGAATTGTCGCTCAGATCAAGGTGTTGGACTTTAGCAAATAGTTGTGTGGAGTTTAAGCAATTAGTATGAGGTAGATTTGTGTTATCAAGTCCACAATCCAAAAGGCGTAACTCTATTAGAGAAGGAAGCATATTGAGTACCTTAACTAGATCTTTTGTTGTGCTGAGGTCGACACGACTCATATCAAGATACTCTAGCGACGAAAGATTACTAGCCCACATGAAATCATCGACTCTTAGATCTCCATAATTATTGTCACATCTGAGATCAAGTGTACGCAAGCTTGAGAGGTTGCCAAGTTGGTGCGGAACAATTCCGGCAAATCCCGCATAGGAGAGATTAAGATGTTGCAGCTGCTTCATTGATCCGAGAGATTCTGGAATCGAGCTTCCATTGAAATCATTAAAACTCAAGTCCAGGTCACTCAGATACTTCAATTCCAATAGGGATGAATCTATCATGTTACCACGTAACACTTTGTCTTCGTCTTCGTATCCTATGCTGTTTCTGAGATGAAGCCCGATAACATGTCCTGTAGCATCGTCACACTCAACACCTGCCCAACTACAACAGTCGTTGTTGGTCGTCCATGACGACAACCTATTGGAAGGGTCTGACAGGCTTGCTTTGAATCTCAGGAGAGCTTTTCTCTCGCTTGGAACGCAGTCGGAAGTTACATTATTTTTAGCCAGGCAGCAAATAGTTTGATGAGATATATATAGCAAGAAAATGATGGAATTGAGAATTGAAGAGGACATCATCATCTTCTCCATTTATATAGAGAGACACTAGAATTCTTTTATATTTTTTTTAGGGAATTTCAGATTTGTAGTTAAAATTTAACTACAACTTCTGAATAAATAGGTATAGTTAGTGATCATGATGATACTTAGGTGACTGTATATATACTAGTTGATCCTATTCGCATACATGCTTATCAAGAATAAATGGTTCTGTGATTGAGTAATAATCACTCAGATTGACTTGACTTGACTTGGAGTAAACCCTTTATTTGTGCTTGTGGTCAAGTCTACCACAGGATGGGGTAGCTGTAGACTAGTGATGTTCATGCGTACACAACAAACACCGCATATTAATTCTTATTCTTATTATTTTCTTTAGTAAAATCAATTTTCTTACCACTAAACTCTTGTAGTTTATTTTAGATTTTATTTATTTTTAATGAAAACTCAGTTTATTTCACAGTCTATTCTGTAATCTTGGAGCATTTTCCAGCACAAACTTCACAATTTGTCATATTGTTCTTGGTAGACAATTGAGGGTTTTTAAGATATTTAAAAGTCTATTTTGAATTAATCAAAGTATATATTGTATTCGTGGTCATCCTTGTTTTTAGGTTGGATATTTTTTTTGATGTGGGCTCAGGGATGTCTTTTTTGCCAGAAAAGCAGATTCATTTTTTCTTTGCACAAGTTTATTTTCTTTTTAAACCAGAAAATGAAAATATATTTTTAGTTATCAAAATCTCAACAGCTCTCAAGGCTCGGGAAATGTACCAAACTGGGAGTACCACTATTTCTCTTCATCAAAATCAATAAATCATATTTTCAAATTTGTTTTTGGTTATCAACGTAAAAAAATCATAGTGTCAAGTTACATTTGTTTGTGCGGTGTCAAATCATATAAGTTTATTTTATCTAGATATTTATTTCTATACATTGTATGATATGAGGCACGGATGCTTATGCGAGGATGTCGTATCTGCACCTGATATTTATCGGATACGAGGATGTCGTATCTGCACTTGATATTTATCGGATACGATATTTTTGTAGACAAGTATACCCATAAAGTGTCCAGTTTTTTTAAAGAAAAATTTGACCACCTCCACTACTGTATTTAATAAATAAAATATACATAAGAATTTTATTTCATCCGAACATGGAATCGCAAATTGAAAGAGATAGTACAAATGTTTATAGGTTTAAAAAAGAAATAAAATATTTCTTTATTGTATAAATAATTTAATTGTGTTATATGTTTTGAAAACCTATAGGGACATTTTACAGCCAATAGATGAAAACAAATCGGTGGCCAAGATTTATAGCTGATCTTATCTTTTTTTTTAAGCATGAAAGTGTATGAGAGTCTTTTTAAAATGTACATTTAATTATACACGTTTTTTCCATATTTCCATTTCACAAACCAAGTCAAACCTACTATTTCTCTTTATTTGGTCTTCGGACATTTATTGTGCAATTTCCTTGAAATTGCGCACTCAATTTCCAGTTCATTTCCCAACAAAATTCATCTTCTTGCATAACCCAATTTCCCAGCCATGTCCGAAGCAATCATAACCCAGGCCACCACAATCCTCGACCAAATCATCCGACAAGAAGTCTAATTAATTTCCGGCGTCAAAAAAGAAATCAATAAACTCGAAAGCGAGGTCAAGTCCATCAAAATCGTTCTCATCGACGCCAAAAAAAGACAAGTAAAAGAAGAAACAGTCAAAACCTGGCTCGAAAATCTCAACGATGTCGCCTACGAGACGGACGATGTTTATTCGGCCAAGATCCACACTACTTTGGCACGATGCTTTATTTGGCCAAGATCCAAGCTAACGGCCGGCTATTCTTGAGGATAAAACTTTTATTTCATGCTAATACGATTATTCAGCTCCAAGAAAAATTTAGAATCTTAAAAACTAAACGGTTGTCAAAGCACCAAGTTCATCAGATGCCGACAACAAAACTATGCAGCAAATTACATATCCCACCAAATAACTCACACGAATCTGCAAAAAATTGGAAAAAAGAAATCGTTAAAAAAAAAATCACTCCAAGATAAACAATTTAGCATCAGCGAACGACTCAATGGAGGCGAGCGATAGATATCTAGGTGGCGCCCCCACTCTAAATTTCTCTTAAGACTGGCGATTTGGCTATATATATATGTGTGTATGTATATATATATATATATATATATATATACTGCATGGCTATAATCTAATTGAGGGATTGCCAATATTTGTTTCAATGACACTTGTTAAGTATTTGTGTGTTGCTATAAATATTCAAATATGTGAACAAATATGTGATTTCCGAAATTTCTCAAACCCTATTTATTAGACTTGAACATCATCGGATATAGGAACAAGTCATTGTTGGCTCCTTGCGCTTGCAAACACACAATAACACAGCTCCATTTTTATGGAAACAAATTTGACAGGAGAGACTGGCATGAAACTAAAAATTAAAGGCACTTATTTATTTACACCATTTTCTCTCGTCTTTCTGCTTCATCATCTGTTTCGTTTTGTACGCATGTCCTGTCCTGCTCTAAAAAGGCTGAGACTTTTAAACACCTGTAATTGATGCCCTCATATAATCCCGTCGACTCATACATATTGATGATCGACCCAATTACTTGCACGACAGCCTTCAATTGGGCTAGCGACATTGAATATGATGCATTCACTTATCTATAAGAGGTGTAATCAGAACAAATGCATATTCATTAACAATTAATGATCCAACTAAAAACAATGACATTTGGGATGACAGGTAGTTATAAAGCATAACCATTTAGTCTTCCCGCACAATTTAATCCTGGCGAAGTTAAGTTGTTTATTTTCAGACATATAGTCAAATAATACAGCATATCACCATGCTAGCACTCCTTATGTCTACACTCAAACCTTGTAAAGGCAAAATGCGGATTTTTTAGATCAGTTCCAATAAMGCAGCTTCTGGTCACAYCTCACTTGCTCTGTATTATTTATTTYTTCTTTGTAAAATCTCACATWTAATGCAGCATTTACATATRATACAAATCAAGTGAATGAATATAATTCAAAATACCCCACCCTATGTTCTAGAAAGAACTTTCTCCTATCTATTATAACAAAAGGAAAATTTATTTATAAAAGTAGTCGATACCTTTAATCTTTCCAATGGTTTAGGCAGTAAATTTGACATTGCATTAGTGACCCTTATGCAAAATTCATTTCTATTTCTTGTAATATCTTTAATGTGTATTTCGGTCGTATATGTATGCAGGAAGTTAGTGACCGGAATAAGTGAAATCGAGATAAATTGAAGATGGCTCATACTTGTGGGACTAAATCTATAGCACAATATTGCTATGAAGAGGTAGGTGGTTTCAATACCCTTATAATGTCGTTGTGTGATACATACATATATACATATGACTTTTATATTTGAAATGACAGCGTGATCCGGAGACTGGACAAGAGCCAACACGAACATCAACATGGATGAAGACTCGATTTAGCAATAAGAAAAAGGACTGGATTGATGATGCTTCCCGTGAAGCCTATGTAAGTTATTACTTTGATTTTTGATTTATAGTATATTCATCATTAATTTAGAAATACTAAAAACAAATATCTCTAGGAGGATATTATGAAATTGCAAAATGAAGGAGGTGTAGATACAGAGGGCCCTGTGAGCGAAGATGAAACTTTCATAAAGGTGCTTGGACCGGAGAAACCAAGTCGTCTACGTGGTTGTGGAGACGGATTGAAGCCACCATCTAAAAGAGGAGAATCAATTAATCAGGAACTAGCAAAAGAGAATGAAGAATTGAGAAAGCAAGCTGATGCAGATAGAGAATGTACGCAATCTCTAATGAGAGAGAACAAAGAGCTGGCTTCCCGTTTAGAGTCTTTGGAGTCCCAATTTAGCCAAATCCCCACAATCCTTCAAAACTTGAGTCAATTTGTCCAGACTCCACCAAACAATGTGAGTCATTTTATCTTATGGTCAATTTAATTTTTATTTAAATTTTATTTGCTACTTGTTTTGTTTTGAAAAGTTTTAGAGAACTAAAATCGCTATTGTTGTTATATAAGTATGTTAAGTCATATATATTTTAAGAGTACAAGTAAAATAAATAAGGTATAAAAATGAAAATTTATTAACAAAATTAAATAGGTGACATTATGTTAGTTGTATAAAATCCGCGCCGTCAATAATGAATTAGACGATATCACTAGTATCCTACTTTAATATATTTTGCCTGTGATATAGAATTATTCTTATTTTTGCTTGATTTTGTTTTTTGCTAATTTATTTTGGTTTATTTTTCAGTACTTGTGGTATGATTATTGAAGCGTAAAATTATGTAGTATGACATCATATTGCGTTTCTCATGCATTGTTTTTGTTCAATGGCGTGTAAACTATAATTAATCCTTATTACGCCTAAGCTTAGTGAAAATAATATGCTTACTGCTTACCCTCATTTTGTAGACTATTCCATACACATAAATCTCATTTATATTCCAAAAATCTCCCATGGGACTTTCAAAATATATGTGTATTTTCTTCCTCATTTAGTTAGATTTTGCTACCTATTACTTCAATCGGTAATATATGTACTTTAATGGATGTGGCAGTATTAACCACTACTGTTATATTTTAAAGTTGTTTATATTTCCTCTTATTGGTTCTGTAGGTTACGGAAAGATTTTAACCCTCTTGTTTATTCTTAAACGTATTACTTAATTTTAAGTCGAAACACTTATTTACATTTATTTATTATTATTTTTTGAGCAAAAAAAAAAATATAAATCTATGTGCTGATAATAAATTTAACTCTTCTAATGCTCTACTACAAGTAGATTGATCACAAAACTTCACTGCAAAAGAATCTAGTTTGTTTTTATTGTACATGCAAAATACATAAAGGTAGCTTCTTCTTCTTAGTCTGGCAATTGCTAACTCTTAACACTTATTTAAACTTATTTGATATGTAGTTATCCATGTCTATTTTTTTCTCTAGAAAATGGTACTACCACATCATGTTTAATTACCTAAAAGACAAAAATTGTTTATTATTAAGACTTTCCCATATATATACCTGCTTGTTCAGGATATACTTCTTAGAATGGGTGTTACTTACTGTAATCTATTTATATATTTATTTATCATCACTTTGAATAAAGCAAAAGCTTATTTAATTGTTTGTTCATTATTTTCTTTCTTAGCAGGTTTGAAGAGAGGCTTTGAAAGAAGTTGAGATTTTACTATGAAAACCTAGTGATGATTCGCAGGATGCTTCTCTCGTTTTAGTTTTCTTGTCATTTGTTTTGGTTTGTTCAATACAGTTTAGTTTTTTCCTAGTTTTCATTGGTACATTTGTGTCTCGTTTTAGTTTTCTAGTCATTTGCTTTGGTTTGATCAATACAGTTTAGTTTTTTTCTAGTTTTCAGTGGTACATTTGTGTTAATGAAACAATATTTGTTTATTTTTATTTCATTTGATGAATTATTTAATTTTTTCACTTGTTGCTACAAGATATGGAAGTCAAAGGAAAAGAAAAAGGTGGCACTACTTCTGTCACAAAAGGGTCGTCTAAGCACAATTTTTGTCACAATATTTTACAAGACAATAATTTATTTAAAAGAAATATGAGTTTATTATATAATTATATATTGATRAATTAATAAAAGTATATTTGTGATAATCAATAGTTATTTGTTGCGATAAATCWTTTTTGCGACCAAAACATTTGGTTCCAGTGATAATAATTCATGCGACTATAATATTGAATTGTGTGACAAATTGTATGGGGTTATAGTGAAAATAATTGTATGTAACTATACCATTGAATTGTATGTAACAAAAGGTGTTGCGTTCTAGTGACAATAATTACATGTGACCATACCATTTTATTGTACGTGACTAGAATATTAGTTTCTAGTGACACTCATTATATGTGGTTATAACATCGAAATATTTGTGACTATTGCATTCATTCTAGTGACAAAAATAGATGTGACAAATCAATTACCTTTTAGTGGCAGAACGTGGTCGCCGCTAAAACATCACGTTCTAGTGACGAGCAATATATATGACTAGAGAGTTGGATTTTAGTGACAATATTTAATGCGACTAAAAGAGTGATATTTTTGGCGATCACATTAGTCATCACTAAAACTTTTAGTCACAGTATTTATAGTCACAACTTAGTGATAACTTATAATATCGTCACTATCATGTTATTGTGACGAAACCTAGACAATTAGTGACGAACATTTTCGTAACTAAATATACTTTTTCTTGTAGTCTCTAATTAAATTAAAATTCATATAAAATACTAAAATTGAAAAAGACTATATTCTTATATTTTTATATTCGAATTTTTCATGTATTTTGTGGTAAAGAGTTTGGACACAATGAGAACTCTATGTTGCTAAGTAATTAAAATATCTATTTTATATATATATATATATATAATATCTATTTTTTCAATCAAAATTATAATGGTATATATGATTGGTTTTCTATTATTTGGTGCTCTGATTAAATACAATAATGCAGGAATTCATACCATCTTGCTGAATTATTCAGAAGTCTCGATAAAACTTTTAGAGATTAACCAAAAATCATTCATGGTACGATTGAGAACTTTACGAATTGGTTCGGAAATATGTTGCGGACAAAATCCTTCTACTAGAATTCAAAAGATGATAATGATCGATGATGAAGTAAGTATATACTGTACTTTTATGTAACTATGATGATTTCAAACAAAACTTGAAAATTAATACTTCATGTAGGTGGTCCAAATTGGAGTAATTATGTTTAATGACGATGTAAAGTACTTTGATGGAAAGTTCGAAATCAACAAGCCGTATACAATCTCTAATGCGGATGTCAGAAAGGTTAACTCAAACTATCCAAGTGTGCTCCTCAAAAGAAAATAATTTTTAGAAAATACAACATTGTGAAGGATGCCAATGAAGTCATAGAAGACAACATTTCCTTCAATTTTATGAAGTTCAAAGCCACAAACCCTGAAATTCATAAAGATGAAAGAATCGATACGTGCGACTTCTTCTATAATCTCGCATTTTAATTAATAATTTTATTCCATATATAAAATTAAAAATTATATTTTTGGTAGATATACTTGGGACTGTGATAAAGGTCAAAGAATTAAAAGTTGTCACGAGCAGAAGAGGGTATCAAACCATTAAGAGAAATAATCGTCATGAACGAAGAGTAATAGTTTTTCTTATGTATGAATTTTAACAATAATTGCATTAATATCGCATCTTCGCTTTGTTTCAAATTAAATTTCTATTTTACATAGAAAAATCTTCAAGATATTGGGATAGCTTATTGTGCATATTTTGAGCTTTTAATTTCTAACTTCACGTTAAATATTTTATGTATTTAGTATATTTTATGTAATACTTTAAGTTGAATTATTTTTTCACGTACTACAGAGTTGTTAGATTAAAAATTGAGATTGACTTTCTTAAATCCAATGTAAATATAAAAAATTTCATAAAAAGTACTTCTTTTCCAAAATATGCTATTAGTTGAATGTTCATCTCATATGCAATTCGTTTTGAGAAAGTAAGTATAATTTGATGTAACCTTATTTACTATATAATTTGCTACTCAGTATGCAGGTATCAAACCATAGTAGTCTCTTTTTGGGAAGACATGCCTCAAAACGAAGGATCGACTTTGTACCATATTGTTGATAAAAAATCAGTTATTGCAATTACAAATCTCAACGCAAGAACATACAACGGTAGCAATATCTTTAATGCTGTGTGATATGTTCCTACACAAAATTAGTTCTGGAGATGTGTATATATGCACACTTAAATGATTTGAGTGATTTAATAAGCCTTAATTATAGTTTTTGCCAGTGTTATACATAGTATATATTTTTCTCACATTGTGAATTTTAAACATCTGATAATTAAGTGAATTGCAATTGCATACTACTATGGCTTTGGTTCTTCGAATACAACCAAACTGTGAAGAGTGCATTCATATGCAACGATGGTATCCTATATATCAATAAAATCTAAAAAATTGTACATTTTTTGGTATTTCTTATATTTCATTATGCAGTCATGTACTAATGACAATCCTATCAAAATACTGGAATTAACAATGAAGCAAAGGATGAAAGATGTAAAAGAATTGACACTACAACAAATTAGACATGATCGAGATAAGCTATTTGGGGTACTTTTCATCAAAAGTATCTTATTTAGTAATTTGTAGGTTCCCCTATTTTGTTATCTTAAATATTTTCTCATCTTTCTAGATTCAAATTACTGTTTCAAAGGATTTATTGAGAAGATTTTAAATAAAACATACTTATGGTAAGATTCATGTAAAAGTTGTGCCGCGTCAATTTGCAAGAACGATGGCAACACATCATGTCAAAAATGTAATCTGGAAAATATGGAGCGACACCAAGGTAATAGCTCAAATTTTTAAATCTATAATGATTTATACCTACATCAATGTATTAAAAACGTATTTATTTGGCTCCAGGTATAGATTAGTTTTAAATGTTGTGCAAGAAAATGATAGTGCATCTATAACATTATTCGAAGATGAGGGGACAGTATATTTTGGGTGTCCTATCAATGAATACCTTGCATCAATCAAGGAGGTAAATTCCTAAAAAGGAGATTATTTATTAATTCATCCATTTATCTGATTTTTTTTTACAATTACCCAACAAAGAAAATAAGGAATAATAATAATATATACAAGCTATAACTATAAACTTTCCAAATAATGAGGTTCAAACTCTTATGATAAGTTAATTCATTTATGTGATGAAGGATCAAATATACAATTAAGTAAATTAAATTTATCTATAGTATTTTAATTTTACTATGTTATCGTATTTAGGGAGAACATGAGTCCAAATACTACAGGGGATTGAGCTTACAAGAGTCGATCGAGTTTCGATTTCTAATTGCTCCCAACAAAAAGAAGGGTCCATGGAAAGAAGATTCGAATGAAGTTGGTGATGCAATTGTGAGGATAGAATTTGATCTAAAAGATGAGATTAAAAAACAAAACCTTAAATACACCAGTGAATCAAACGATATTGGTACGAAACATGTCGAAACTTCAAAACAGAAACGAAGCAAGTTTCGGACAAGAACTCCGTCAGCAGTCTTAAAATTATTATTATTAAAATTATTATTATTATTATTATTATTATTATTATTATTATTATTATTTTAAGTTGTGTCATCTTCAAAATGGAAATAGCTCATTACGACCATATCAGACCCATCATGCTTCTCTACACTACAAAAAAAAGGGAAATAGTGAGGGAAAACTTGTGGGAACATTATCCATTGGGTTTTTCCGAGGGAAAAACCGAGAAACAAGAATATCCCTCTATTTTTTCCGAGGGAAAAAATTCCCCTTGTAAAATCCCTTTGTAACGAGGCACCAATATTTGCCGCCATAATTATCGAAGACAATAGCGAAGGATTTTCGAGGGAAATCAAACCGAGAGGATGAAAATACCCTTAGAAAAATCGAGGGGGTTCTAGTCCCCTCGATTTATTGATAATAAAAAAAAGTAAAAAAAAATTCAAAAAAACCGAGGGAAGGAATTTCCCATCGAAAACAACCGAGGGTCGTTTGAAGCCCTCGATTTTTTCCGAGGGGAAGTTCCTCCCCTCGTTTTTTTACCACCGTTACAAATATACTGTCTGTATATTATTACTGTAATTAAGTAGAATTGGAGTTATTAGTTTACTATATATTGGCGCCGTAGATTGATATATATATATATTGCCTTTGTAAATCACTTTTTGATAAGCTTAAATAAATATAATCAAGTTGATACACCTTTTCACATAAAACTTATCGACATTGTTTCCATCATTTCCCGCAACATTTTCAACTTTCGGAGGTGTTTCATTATTATTAATTAATGTKGCATGTTTCATAACAATATCATGATAATCTCACTTAACACTAAAGGTGCAAACTCATTACCATACAATATGTCACATGAATAAATGGAAGCATACAACATATGATAGGTCACACAACAGTCTGGATAAGTCGCTTGGCGGGGAGAAAAAGTGTTTGAAAGTGCTTTAAAAAGAGTAATTTTGACATTTTAATGAGAATTCTTTTTAATGAGGTTAACTAATAAAAAAATGGAGTGCAATCCGACGAAAGTTTTTTTATTTGGAAATTATTTTCGCATTGTGCATAATTAACAGATAAAATTATCCTTCTATGAATAATTTTCTTGCAGACCATGTATAAGTGACTTATGAAAGGATGATTTTACCCTTAAACTGTGGATGATTTTACCCTTAAACTGTGCAAAATTCCTGCCGAAAATAGTTTCCGACAACAATTCTCGTCAAAAAAATGCTTGATGAGGTAAGGTGTAAAAATGCACAATTCAAGAGATAAAGTATACGGAATAAAAAATTAGAAAGTAAAATCTCAAATGGTGGGGTTTGGGAGGTAAATAAAAATCTTCTTGAAAATTTGATTGAGTGCTTAAGGTTTATTTGAATCAGGGCTCGTTGTTATTCTAAATTATGGAATCTAGTTTATAATCATTTAATTTATATAGTAGATGTCAAATTATTTTTAAAAATTAAATATAATTTATTATTATATTATATCAAATAATCATGGAAGAACATAGATACAGATTTTTAAGAGGAAATTTCAATGCAAGTGACTCTACTRCATGTTCAAAAGTATTTTAGGGAAAAGTATTTCTCGAATTTCAAAACATATGACTATTCTTATAAATCCACACGAATCTGTATTATGTACGACCAGAAAAATCAATATGAATCTACGCTTCTTATAATATATATACATTTGATAAAATTAAAGCTACACTTAGAAGAAGAAGATGATGATGATGATGATCACAACAAAAAAATTGGAGTTTTCTAAAGGGAAAATCGAGGACAATATTTCTCTCGATATTTTCCAAGGGCAAAACCGAGAGTTTAGCCCTTCTTCAATTTTTTCTGACCATACTCTCGGAAGGAAAGGATATCAGTCTTCGGAAACCGAAGGTTTTCCGAGGGTAAAATTACCGAAGGATATCAGCCTTCGGAAAAACGAGGGGAAGGAGATGCCCTCGGAAAAAACCGAGGGCAACACCAACCCCTCTGTTTTTTATTAATTAATTAATTTATTTTTAAATTAAAAAAAAAAAACCGAGGGCCTTAGTCTGCCCTCGGGAAAAACCGAGGGTATAGTAGCCACTTGTTTTTTTTAATTTATTTTTTTAAATTAAATAAAACCGAGGGCCTTTATCTGCACTCGGAAAATACCGAGGGTATTGTATT
This sequence comes from Phtheirospermum japonicum, assembly GCA_014905375.1. Lineage (NCBI taxonomy): Eukaryota > Viridiplantae > Streptophyta > Magnoliopsida > Lamiales > Orobanchaceae > Phtheirospermum > Phtheirospermum japonicum. The sequence goes on from BMAC01000780.1 coordinate 136,827, forward strand.
TTTTATTAATTAATTAATTTATTTTTAAATTAAAAAAACCGAGGGCCTTAATCTACCCTCGGAAAAAACCAAGGGTATGGTAGCCCCTCGATTTTTTTTTATTTATTTTTTCTAAATTAAAAAAAATCGAGGGCCTTATCTGCCCTCGGAAAAAACCGAGGATAGTTATAGCCCAAGTTTTTTTTTCAGTATATTTTTTTAAATAAAAAAATCAAAGGCGGCTTGGGCCCTCGTAAAAAACCAAGGGTATTATAGCCTCGGTTTTTATTATTTTTTTATAAAAAAAAATAGAAAATTCATAAAAAAAAATCTCACTGCGTCTCGGTGTCGTGGAACTACGAGGGTCGGTTGTCGATCGTTAGATACGCGTTTTCTATTTTTTTCGATTTTTAAATAAATAGTCGAAAAAAATAGAAAATTCGTAAAAAATAAAAAATGGAGAAAAATTCAAAAAAAATAGAAACAAATCCCATAATTTCACGAAGAGGATGGGGAGGGGTGCGTCTCGGTGTCCCGAAACCACGAGGGTCAGTTGTCGATCATTAGGTACGCGTTTTCTAATTTTTTATTTTTTTATTTTTTTAATTTTAAAAATCCGAGGGTAGGTGTGCCACTCGGAGAAAAACCGAGGGCTACTAGATGCCCTATTTTTAATAAATTAAAAACAATACAAAAAAAAAGCGAAAACTTCCAAGGATGGTGAATCCCCTCGGAAAAATCGAGAGTTACTAATTGCCCTCATTTTTAATAAATTAAAAAAAGACAAAAAAAATTAAAATCGCGAAAATTTACGAGGGGGCAGGAGTACCCTCGAATAAACCGAGGGCTCTTAATTGCCCTCGGTTTTGTAATAAACTTAAATAAAAAGTACTCCATCCGTCCAAAAAAGATAGGTCCAGTATTCCATTTTCGTCTGTCCCATAAAGATAGTCCAGTTACCATATTTATTATATTATTAATTTTTCATTTCCACACATACCCTTAATTAATATTTATTAAAATACAAATTCATCTCTTGATCAATTGAATATTATTAACAACAATGCAAACTTTTAATATTTCAATATAAATATTTTAATTACAACACTAATTTTTTGAATTATTAATTGACATTTATAAATTCGAGAAGGGCAAAATTAAAAAATAATATTTAATAAATTACTAATTTCTTAAATTGTGTGAATTTAATCGCAAGACTATTAATACAGAACGGAGGCGGGTGATGATTGAATGGTGAGAAAATGACTAGTTTAGTAAATGCACAAGTAATTGCACGCAGCGCATCAATTTTTTATTTTTTATTTTTCTAAATTTGCAGTTCATAAGCAAACTCTTTTTGAAGATTTGATCTATTTCCTTCTTAATAACGTTTTCAGTTCAAAAATTTTTGGACTTATTTTTTTTTTTTC
>BMAC01000780.1:138641-203011 GCA_014905375.1 Phtheirospermum japonicum
TATATTATTTTTGCAGTTAACCGATACTCAAGAAATAGATTCAACAGTTTTGCTTGAATTAGTCTTACTGGACGACGCAAATTGAACTCGTTTTCCACAGTTTTGTTTGACGAACCAGTTATTTCGAGGTGATTTTTATCTTTATCTCCTTATTTAAAAAATAATAATAAAAATAAAATCTGTTACAGCACTTTCCTTATTGAGTGATACTATTGTGTATTGATTTCACGAATATATATATATATATATAAAGAAACCCCCTGCTGTGTTAAAATACGAGCAGTCCCCAACTGTTTGATGAAATTCTTGAACCAATTTCCCATTAAAATTGTGAATATATTGCACTTTGTCTGTAGAATAGGGAAGCGAGCAATGTCGACGAAAGGTTTGATATGGGCTACTGCTGAGGACATGGCTAGGAACAGAGGCAAGGTTCTATCGCTATACCGCCAGATATTGAGGAGCCTTAACTCACCTAATCTGCCTCTCAACTTAGCGGCAAGGCTAGCCAAGAAAGCCGAGGCTCGAGCTGTTTTTATGTTGGGTTCTGAGGAGCGATCGGTTCATAACATTGAAGACCTTATCGACACTGGGGAATATGCTCTCTCAGCTTTAAGGAAAGGCGAAATCCCCAAACACGCACTTATATGAATGATCAAATCTCGTTTTTGGTACCCCTACGCCTTGAGTTCTTTAAACCGGGATTTTCAGATTAAGCGTGTACAATGAGTCGATTGTTGTGTGTAGAAAAAGAATGTGTTTGCAGAAATTAAAACTTGAGGGGCAATTGTGAGATTTTACACTCTCGGGTGTTATGGCGCCTCTGTTCAAATAGATTCTATCTCATATATTGCTTGTACTAAATGGTAGGTGGTCGATAATTTTGGATTTTGAGTATTTGTAACAAGTGGCTTTGTGTCCGTATTAGTTGTTTCTTTCACTATTTTCTTCCTTCCAGACTATGATGAACCATTGTCTAATTTGGAACCTTTTTCCCTTTTTTTTAGCATCCGTTCATTGAATAATTGATGGTTAATACTTTGATTTGGAGKACCTAATAAAGGTTTGAGTTCTTATTTCTTGTAAGGAAGCCTGATAGTAATCACTTTTCTGTAGACAGGACTCTTCTTGAAGAACCAGTGCAAAAGGCATGGTTTAGCGCTCAACGTCTATGCAACAAAAGGCGATGGCGTTACTATGCCAGTGACAACAACTGTAAATTTGTATTTGAAATTTTCTAAATACCAACTGTGTAAAACAATAAGATACTATATCAAAACCCAATATCAATCATCAATCAACAAATTAAAGAACAAATATAATACGGTCAAATTTGCCCATCACCCCTCAAATGGCGATGTCTAGGTGAAAGGAAATGGTAAGGGGACACCTAGGTCTAGGTGACAACGAGGTGATCAAACATCGCTTGCGTATGCGACACTTTAATAACAGTAGTTATTATGATGTGAAATTAACAGTAGTTATTATGATGTGAAATTAATTAGGGACTGGTATCTGATAGTTTTAGTATGAAATCTTATTTAATATGACTATATATGTGGATTCTGAAGGGCAAATGAAATCTTTTGTTGTCTCTGAAGGGCAAAATATGACATTGATGAGATGTGTCGAGACCTATGGAACTGGGCTAGCAAGAACCCTTATGGCATTGATGAGATGTGTCGAGACCTATGGAACTGGGCTAGCAAGAACCCTTATGGTTACGAGCCTTCTGTCAAAGATATTTTGTAGTTATTCAGGTAAATTATATTTAGGAGATTTGTTCCCTTGCTTTCTTAGTTTAGTATAGCTTCTGAAATTCCTGGTCCATCTATTGATTTGAATGGAATTGCTTGGCAATCTGGGATTTCTGTTGTTGCATATTATTTAGTTTTCGTTGCATGTTTTGTGTTATTAACAAGTTCAGATAAGTTTTGTTTTTCTCCCCTCTTTCGATAAGACAATTAACTTGATCCTTGTTAACATTCAAATACTGTATATGCATATTTTTATGTATGTAATACTTGCATTTTTTTTTAATTAGATGAATATACATGATAACTCTTTTATTTTAATGAATATCTAMCTCCTTGACAAAATTGTTATTGTACATTTTATACTTTATGTACGCATCTATCAAATATAACTGAAAATTGTAAAGATAGAACTTGAAATAAGCGATGCAATTCGCATTTATATAACCAAACAATAACAATATCATGATAATAGCAAACTCATTACCATACAATATGTCACATGAATAAATGGAAGCATACAACATATGATAGGCCACACAACCACACACTGGACATTTAAAAATTATTAAGACAATAAGCTGCAACATGCTCACCTAAACACTCTACCGTCCCAATATTCTGCCTATTACCGAGTCCATATGCCGGAACAAAGCTACTCTCCAGCTCCTTTTGAACACCAAAACTCCAAAGTAGCCCCAAAACCCAGTGGCAACACCACTTATTATAAATGCACACAGGTAAATCTTATCAGCTTTGTCTCCATCATCATCCCCTGCATCATTTTCAACATTCGGAGGTGTTTCATTATTAATGCGACACTTCTTCAGCAATGGATCTCCACAGAGTCCAGGGTTGCCCTCATAAATCGAAGGGTTGTTAAGAGTTTGCAGCTGAGGTCCTGTTGGGATCTGCCCGGACAAATCGTTGTTAGACAAGTTCAAATGACTTAGAGATGTCAACTTTGATAAGCTCTCTGGAATTGTTCCGGACAAATTGTTGCCGGAAAGATCAAGTGATATCAATGACTGCATATCTCCAATCTTTCTTGGAATTCTTCCTCCCAGATGATTATGAGATAAATTGAGTCCAATCAAACCGGTGAGGTTTGTCAGCTCTGGAGGGATATCTCCGACAAGATGATTACTCGAAAGATCTAAATTGACGACGTATACTGATGTCGTGGTGTACTCCATCATCACTCCTTTCATCACTTCACTTATTGATGTCCTGGTGTACTCCATCATCACTCTCAAACTCACATTGAACATTCCAACATATAAATTCGCTACAATAAAAAACACATTTTTATGAAAGAAAAATTTAACTACGATACCATGTGTCACAATATGTTTGATGACATTTTTCTTATCGGCAGGATATAAAATTCTCACAACTAAAAATCTACTACATATTTCCAAAGAAGTTTTTTTTTTTTTATTAAACACAAATAATTATTTTAAAAATTGAAGAGTTTTATGAACTAGTTGAATTATTACAACCGAAGGATTTTAGTGATCTATAGAATGAAAACTCACCACCGCCCTTCACCATTCCTGCGAAATTGCCTAAGCAGCGTGTAATGTTTCCCGTCAAATTATTTTCTGCAAGGTCCATTATTTGAAGTTTGGACAGTTGACAGTACGCAGACGGGATGGCGCCATGGAACTGGTTATTCCTTAGTCTAAGAAATCTCAGATCAAGCGGGTAATGACCAATATTCCAGTGAGGTAATTTCCCAGATAACTTATTGTTTCCAACATCCATAACCCTTAACATTGTGCAATTGCTCAAAGTAGTAGGCAGTTGCCCTGTAAAGCTGTTGTTGTCCAATTGCAACCATCCCAAGCTGTAAGCTCCACCAATGGAGTTTGGAATGGGTCCCGAAAACTGATTTGATGACAATCTTGCAGTTTGTAAGGAAGGAAAGTTCCCCCAACAGTCTGGAAGCTTACCTGATAATTGGTTCCTGGAGAGATCTAATTCATACAATTCTTTCATTTGGCACAACCAATCATGTATTGAACCATTTATCATGTTATCCGAAAGATCTAACCATCTCAAGTTGGAGGCGATCTCCGGCATTGGTCCCTTGATATGGTTGTTGGATAGGTCTAAATCAGTCAGATTCATGAAGGAATCAAGCCCATCTGGCAGCATTCCTGTGATGCTACAATTCGATAAATCCAACTGAATGAGCGCCTTTTGGGTTTGAAGCCAATCTGGGAATTGTTGACCTCCGATTTCTACATTTCGTAGAAAGAGAGATTTTAGTTGAAAAGGAGGCACCCAATCATATCCCACTCTCAATTTCAACATGTAATTATACTCTGCGGAAAGGTATTCTAATTTTGAGAGGTTAGCAAAGTGAGCCTCTGTAAGTGTACCTTCGAAGCTATTATAAGATATATAAATAGACTCCAGATTTGAAAGTTGTCCTAACGAAATTGGAATTTCCCCGCTAAGTTGATTATTAGAAACATCCAACTCTGTCAAGGCTCTCAAATTTCCAAGGGAGGAAGGGATTGGACCAGACAAGTTGTTATGAGAAACATGTAACTCTTTTAACTGCTTTAGTTCACCAAGCTCCTCAGGCAAATGACCATAAAACTCATTAGACCCCAAAGACAGACTCTCCAGGTTTTTACCCCAACATCCGGATATGTTTTTGAAGGCTCCTGCAATGTCCCCAAAAAAATTATTATATCTCAGAATCAATGATTTCAAGTGGCATTTATCCCACAGGAAATCAGAGATCCAATCTGCCTCGTGGTTAAGGGAGTTTCCATAAAGGTCGAGATGGAAAAGGTTACTCGATGTTACAAAATGAAGGTCAGAAGAAGAAGAATTATAGAGGTTGTATGAAAGATCAAGATAACTCAATGAAGTCATGTTCTGGAGAAAGCAAGGGAATTCACCTTCAAATGAATTCCGACTCAAATCAAGGTGTTGGACATTAGTAAATAGTTGTGTAGAGTTTAAGCAATTAGTATGAGGTAGATTAATTGTGTTATCAAGTTCACTATTCGAAAGGCGTAACTCTACTAGAGAAGGAAGCGTGCCGAGTACCTTAACTAGATTTCTTGTTGTGCTGAGGTTGACTAAACTCATATCAAGATACTCCATCAATGAAAGATTACTAGCCCACATGAAATCATCGACTCTTAGACCTCTATATGAACCGCTAAGATCAAGTGCACGCAAGCTTGAGAGGTTGCCAAGTTGGTGTGGAACAACGCCAGCAAATCTCGCATCGGAGAGATTAAGATGTTGCAAATGCTTCATTGATCCAAGAAATGATGGAATCGAGCTTCCATTGAAATCATTAAAACTCAAGTCCAGGCCACTCAGATACTTCAATTCCAATAGGGATGAATCAATCATGTTACCACGTAACACTGTTTCTTCGTACATGCCTCTGTTTCTGAGATGAAGCCCGATAACATGTCCCGTAGCATCGTCACACTCGACACCTGCCCAACTACAACAGTCGTCGTTGGTTGTCCATGATGATAGCCTATTGGAAGGGTCTGACAGGCTTGCTTTGAATCTCAGGAGAGCTTTTCTCTCGCTTGGAACGCAGTCGAAAGTAACATTATTTTTAGCCAGGCAGAAAATAGTTTGATGAGATATGTATAGCAAGAAGATGATAGAAATGAGCATTGAAGAGGACATCATCATCTTCTCCATATATAGAGAGAGACTAGAATTTATTTTTTTTATTTTTTTTGAGGAAATTCAAGTTTGTAGTTAAATTAACCACAACTTCTGAATAAATAGGATCATCATGATACTCGGGTGACTATATATATACTAGCTTATCAAGAATAAGTGGTTGTGTGATGAGTAACAATCACTCAGATTGACTTGACTTGACTTGACTTGGAGTAAACTCTTTTGGTCAAGTCTACCACAGGATTGGGTAGTTGTAGACTAGTGATGTTCATGCGTACACAACAAACACCGTATATGAATTCTTATTCTAATTATATTATTTAGTAAAATCAATTTTCTTACCACTAAACTCTTGTAGTTTATTTTAGATTTTATTTATTTTTAATGAAAACTCACAGTTTATTTCAGTCTATTCTGTAATCTTGGAGCATTTTCCAGCACAAACTTCACAATTTGTCATATTGTTCTTGATAGACAATTGAGGATTTTCAAGATATTTAAAAGTCTATTTTGAATTAGTCAAAGTATATATTTTTGCTGATGTCTTTTTTGCCAGAAAATCAGATTCATTTTTCCTCCGCATAAGTTTATTTTCTTGTTAAACCTGAAAATGAAAATATATTTTTAGCTATCAAAATCTCAACAACTCTTAAGGCTCGGGAAAATGTAACTTACTGTGAGTCCCACTATTTCTCTTCATCAAAATCAGTAAATCATATTTTCAAATTTGTTTTTGTTTATCAACGAAAAAATCCATAGTGTCAAATTACATTTCTCTGTGCGGTGTCAAATCATATGAGTTTATTTTATCTAGATATTTATTTTTATACGTCGTTTGATGCGCTGTTTGATATGAGGTACAGAGGCTTATGTGAGAATGCCGTATCCGCACTAGATACTTATCAAATACTTTGCAGACACGTAAATGTCCCTTTTTTTAAAGAAAAACTTGATCATCTCGACTCTTGGATTTAATAAATAAAATATACATAAGAACTTTATTTCATCTGAACATGGAATAGCAAATTCAGAGATAGTACAAATGTTTATAGGTTTAAAGAAATGAAATATTTTTTTATTGTATAAATAATTTACTTGTTTATGTGTTTTTTAAACATATCACATTTGAATATTTATGAAATTTTAGTTTTTTTAGTTAATACGATTATATTTTCAATACATTGTGTCAATTGTATATTTATTTATGAAATTTTAGTTTTTTTAGTTTATCTGTCATACTCGTACCCTTAAACACATAATGTATTTAAACACATAACGTATGTAATGGTGTCCCAAACCCATATTAGTGCTTCATAGTATAATTAATAATAATATTATGAAATACACTTTTATATTTGATATTTACGTTTATTTATATTAGTAAATTTGTATAATAATATCTTAAAATTACTAAGACAAAATATTCAGCATATTGACCAATTCACTCGCCCGCATCTGTTAATGTTTTGAATCTTTCTTTCATGGGCCCGTTTTTGTTTGTAAATTTTCAAAAATAAGATTCAGATTATTATCTGTAAAATGATATAAATATGGTTATCATAAAATTTCAGAAGAAACAGTGAGAATTTCACATATCTATGGAAAAGTTCATCGATCCATGGCTTTTTTCATCTCACAAAGCCCAAAACATCAAACCTAACAAGAACCGTTGATTTCAAGCGATATGATCGACCAAAATCAACTAACAATAACTGAATATACACCCAATTTCGAAATAAAATTAAATAAAAAATACTTCATGGCTAAAAAAAGCAAATATGGGAAAAAGAGATGACTTTACAATAGCAGACTAAAAGAGTGGGAAGCTCATGAAGAAAACTATTTTGTATTGCCCGAGTTTTTTTCACCTAGATGGGGTTTCTGATGGTTGACTATTTAAAGCAGAACTCGTCGGAATCGAAGGTAAAGCCCCGTTATCTTGAGACGTCGACCCACCCCACTTGGTCTCGCCATCTGACGGCTCGATGACGTGGACTGCACCGTCACTCATGCCGAGTGCGAATTGATTGGGATCCGATGGATGTGCTGCGATTACCACTGGGAAGGCGTTTCCGTTGCTACAAAAGACAAGTTGACGGTCATAAATTTTCAAATATAGAATGAAGCGAGATGAAAATCACAAAATTACTCGAGGCCTCGCCTTACAACAAAATTTAGAAAGAAAAGAAAAGGTAAAAAATTTTGGGTTTGTTTGCAAATTATAACAGCTTTAGGGGGAGTGGAGTATTTTGCAATTAAGCTAGGCCTCAGAGGTAGTTTTGTAATTCTATGCTTCATAGAATAAATTAAGGTTCTTCAATTTTGTATACCTGGAAATTGAGGCAGAAATGTAAGCAGATGGTGCTATCCGACATCGAAGGTTCAAGCTTTCGGCATCAAAGACTCCAACAGCTCCGTCACAAAATCCAGTAAAAACCATGAGACCGTCGCAAGAGTATATAGCACTCGCGATGGGGGCAGAAAGTGAATCTCTCGGATACCACTGTAACAAAAGTACCAACATTATGACTAGACAAATGAATTTGATACTCATATTGGAATTTAGAATCAAGTCAAGCGTACACTTAATGCTGTCATTTCTTGCCAAAATTAAAAGTGAAACTCAAACGATACTTAAAAGAGTTCTTTTTTTTTTCCTCCCCAATAATAGAGGAAATTGCAATGTTTATAAGTCTTGTTTTTACACTTTATTGTATAAAGCATGTATTTTTTGCATTTTATCCCTTACACTTTTGGAAAAAGTACACTAAACCCCAAAACTGTGTGGTTTTGAACTTTACCATATAAACTAGTATATTTACTTGTTACCATACAAATTTATATTTTATTAATAGATCTTTAGTGTAATTTTTTACAAAAGTTTCAAGGATAAACTGTCCGTATAGGGTAAAGTGCAAAAGTCACATACTTTACAAGGAAAAGTGTAAAAACACGAATAGTACATGGGTTTAGCATAATCTTCCCTCAATAATAAAATTGCTACATTGTAAACTTCCATATTCTAAAAAATAAGTGTTTGCTCCGATAGCAGTAATACTTGTATACAGTTTGCTCTTGTAATTTGGACGATAATAGCATTGATAAGCAAAGGGACTCACCGAACGTAAACATTCAAGTTGAGAGTCATAAACGGCTATTTGGCTTTCATGACAAACGAGTAGGTGAGATTGGTTGTTATGGTACTGAACTTTTGTTTCTCCAACCAGGGGGTTTGAGTGACCTGGAGGTGCCTGTATAGGCCGTGCTTTCTTCTTCTCCCATCCATCAATGCTCCACATACACAGCTGCCATTCAAGATTGAACAGAAAATATATCAATTACAAATAACACAATTACTCAAAATTATAAACACAATTTCTAAAATTTTATTTCTAGAAATCTGTACTAATAGGCAAGGGATAATTACAAAAGAAAACTCAAGCCATCTTTAAAAAATAAAAATACTATCCGAGATAACTGTACTAATTAGGCTAAACCTCATGCAATTTTTGTAATTAACCCCATAAATAAAATAAAATCTCTATCTGACCAAGACTTGCCTGTGCATCAGCTCCTGATGACACCAATATGTTCAAACTCTGTGAAAATGCAAGCCCTGAGATTCGTTTCTGGTGACCCTTGAGCTTGGTTTTAACCTATTTCATAGTGCAAAAATGCAGTGATTTCAACAAATATAATAGTAACTAAGTAGGCTACATTCACAACAATCAGAAAACGATACTGAAAATATTGTTTCGGAAAAATAAAAGGCCATAACCAATCCTCATAATTCTCAAAGTAAAGATTGGCTAGTAAGGAAACAACATTCTTGCTGTTGACTATATATAATTATGAAAATAAAATTTCCCTTTCCATTGGCATCTAACTAAGAACGAGACAAAGCAGCTTCAAATTTATTATAATCATATTCCGGCTACATGCTAATAAAAGAGTTTACCTCATCAACCCTAACATTGTAAATTTGAATCGTCGAGTCTTCCATTCCAATAGCAATTATATTGTTATCTTGAGGATGAAATGCCAGATAAGTTGCTGCTGGTGGCGGCGGCATAAAAGTTGTCATGACCTATAGAAAATTAAATACATATTAGTTTCTAAAATATCAGAGAAAAGTTACTGCTATTTAAAAAAAAATAATTAGCAAACCTTAAAAGTCATCATGTTGAACAAGGAGACTTTTCCCCCTGAAGCTGACATCACATAAGAATCATTTTTAGATAAAGCGATACATGCAACTGAGTCTTCGGTTGGTTTGGCATCATTTACGTCATTAGACATGAGGGCCCCATTAGCAGGCTGCCACAGCTGTGGCACACTAGAGGCGGAAGACTGAAATTTTTAAAAAAAAAAAAAAAAAGCTAAATGAATTCAATATAACAATCAGCATCCCAAAAAGGTTTAATGGAATTTGATTAATTAATTTTTTAAAAAGGACCTTTCCAGAGGGATTGCGTTCATTGCGTTGCCATTTCCATAGTTTATGAACAGCATTAGCAGCAAGTGCTAGAACAGCTAATCCAGAATTGGTGTAGATCAACCGCACAACCTAACAAAACATTTGCATTTGCTAATCCAAACACAAAAGAATATACAGAAACGAAAGCGCACATGCTAAGACATATCATAGCATACTGGGATAATTACAAAACTACCCGAGGTTTGGACTAATTACCAAAAACCCATTTATATGACAAAATTACAGATACCCCCTTAATGTATTACAAACGAGGGTGTAATTTAAAAAAAAATCTAGGGGTACTTGTAATCTTGAAAGATAGCTGGGTAATTTGTAATTAGACTAAACAACAAGAGTAGTGGTAATTAACCCTACCATATATTGACAATTAGAAGCAGTTTCCAGAGAAATAAAGAAAATGCATTATGAAATCTATAACCAAGACAATAAAAAAATAATCTTTTAAGTTCAACAGATCTCAACAAATAGTTCGCATATCATACTTTGCTGGCTGTGAGAGGGTCAGGTAACTTCAGAGTCCTGATTTGAGACGACTCAGCTATGTCTGGAAACTTCCAGCTTTTCATTTTGTCCGTGGAATCAAGAATCCTTGGTTTTACATCAGCTGCCCGGCTGCTGCTTTCCATGGTGGCCTGTGATTCGTCCGAATGAAATTAACGGGTTTTAAAATCTACCCACTTACCAATTTGGAATAGTAAATCGAATGAAAACAGAAAACAATACCAGATTGCCAAGGGACATTGACTGTTGACCTCTATCGATGCGTTCGAGCATAGGTGATGCTGAGGTGGAAACATTAGCCATGGGACCTAAAGCCCCAACTGAAGGCTGTCGAAAATGTTGCATACGATAAATTAGAACCCAAGTATAAGAAAATTATGAATAAGACTAAATATTTATGTGTATATATATATGGAATATATATGGTGCAATTTTTAAATGAGAAACAAATGTCAAGAGGGTATTTGTAATTTTGAAAGATAATTGTGTTTTTTTTAATTAGGCTAAAACTCAAGGGTGGTTTTATAATTAACCCTAAATATATTTAATTTTATTACTTTGAGATTTACTGCTTCAGAAAGACCACGACCACCGTCAAATACTCTGTTCTCCAGCATTCTCAACATGCGCTGCCCATCAGTATTTGCCAGTATCTTAATTCCACTGTCACTAGTCGTAACAGCAAGCAACGAGCCCTCCTTATTAAATCTTAATCTAGGGCTTGCCTGCAGAGAAAACATTACACAGAACTTTAGGGTTCCTTAATTTATCCAGATAATAAAAACATTAAGATGTTTTAAACTTTTATACTACAAATACTAACGGGTAGTCCTCCATCACCGTCTGTATAAGTAAGAATGTTAATATTATCCATATCCCAGAATTTTATCTGAAACTCGTCCCCAGCAGCTAGGAAACGGTTCCTCGTCGTGTCAAACTGCACAACTCCTAAAGAACGTTTTCGAAAGCCAGAGTACGTTCTCTTGATGGCTCCTTCGCTTTCGTTCCATTCGACGAGGTGGGATTCACCTTCTTTGCTGGTTCCACAAGAGAATAATCTGAAAAGAACCAATAAATAAATAAAATGACCCTCAAAAAATAATTTGTTCATAGCAGCAAATTTTTTCACCTCACCAATCTTCCGATTTCACAAGGATTAATTACAAAAAGTACCCGAAGTTTGACCTAATTATTTAGGGGGAAAATTCTTTAGAAATTACCAAAAATACCCCTGAGATTTTATTGTCTTACATTTACCCCCCTTCATAAGCAAAAAAACATTTCAAAAACCCAGCAAGCCCCTTAATTTTAAAACTGAATCAAAACCCAGGGGTATTTCTTGTAATTTTGAAAGTTAACTGGGTTTTAATTGTAATTAGGTCAAACCTCAAGGATACCCTTTTTAATTACCCAAATTTTAAAGCTGAAAATATGGGTACCACTAGAGATGATGCACTAATATAAAGGAAAATAAATGTGCAACCAGAGCTATTAAAAAAGTAAGCAGAATATATTATTGGAAAAATATCAAACGCAGGATTCTGAAGCACCTTGACCCATCAGCACTATATGCCATTGTAGTGCACCAAAGTCCAGGGGCATCATAATCTACTCGTGACCCCAAGGAATCATAAAGCCACGCTTTTATTTTCCCGTCAATAGCTGTCGAAAATATAAACTGCAGAAAATAAAATAAAATCAGAATTTCCCTTCATAATTTGTATCAAATAAAACCTACAGTGTGTATTCTAATAATGTACCTGAATATTCTCTTTATAGTGAGGACAAACAGAATATACAGGAGCTTCATGACCTTCAAACGTATACTGCCTACGCCCAGAAACGGCATCCCATACCTGTGACACAGCTTTTCACGTAAAAACTCAGAGCATCACATTGCATGACCTTATGAAAGCTCAAATCGCTATTACCTTAATCGTCTTGTCATCTCCGCATGTAACAATGCAGAGCTGCTTATTAGGATGTGCGAAGGAAATATCATTAACACCACCTACGTGAGCATCAATCTACAATTTTCAAAATTCATCAGTTCTTGTCTTCCTGACAGTAAGTACTATATATATAGAGAGAGAGAAGAAAGTATCACTTCTAAATGCTGCCTTAATTCTCCAGAGGGATTATATGTATATATCTGCACAATGTGCTTGGAAAAAGCAACACCTACAAAAGCAAAAATGCAAATATCAACAATTAACGTACATGAATGACAAAACAATGTAAAATTTGGTTATCTTATGTACCAAGTATAGACCCATCTGGGCCCCAAACGCATCTATTAACAGATATTGTGGCATCTTTTACCAGGGTTGTCTGAAAAAGTCAAGCAGTTCTAAATATTAATCTCAATATTTAAAATAAGTAAATATACAAGGACACAAGCACATTAAGATCTAAAAGCACTCACCTGCAATGGCACCGAACAAGTTGATATGTCCCAAACCTTAAATGTTTTAAGTGCTAGCCTTTCTCGGGAACCAACTTCCCATATGCTAATATCACCAACATTCGTCCCAACTACAATTGAGATAGAAATCAGTTAAATAATCAAAAGATTGGCTGTCTGATAGATAAATGTAGCAATATACTCCTTCCATTTAGAATTAAATGTCTTTTTAGCTCGTTAATTGTCTTTTATATAAATGTTGCTTTAGATATATTTCACTCTTTCTCCCTATTTTACACCAAAAACATCTCTTGCCTTTTCAAGTTATCACTAATAAAAGATAAATAAACATAATTTAAAGGATTGAAGGGAATTATTTGAGAGTATATTAGTCAGGACATTTAAATCTTAATTCGGTTGTTTGAATTTAAAATATCATTTAATTCTAAACGAAGGGAGTAACAGATTAATAGCTATTCAAAGAAAAGAAAAATGAAAAAATAATAATAATAAGCAAAAAACTCAAAAATACACTCAACCTAAAAGAACAGTCTGTTGTTGTGGATGGAAATCCATGCTCATAACATTCGATCCTTGACTGAGACTCCGTACAACTGTTTTCGGAAGGTCATCTGGTGAATAGATATTAGGCGGATGAGTAGAACCAGAAAATGACACCTAGTAAAAACCAATAGTGTCACAATGTGAAGGTGCATAATTATTCAACGTTTCTGTACAAGGAAAAATTCAAACAATGATTCGAGAAGTCAAACAGACAAATGGAGCCGCAGTCATATTTGCCAATACCTCATCAGGTTGTCCGACTCGAAGACGTTTCATCAGATGCTCTGAATCAGCGGGCTGATATTCCATTCCGGGCCCACCAGGTGGAGTTCTTGGATGTTTCAAAAATGCAGCTGACAATAACAAGTAAACACATTTAGTTAACTCGGTGATTTGTGGATATAGGGAGTGTTTGCAAAAATTTTGGTTTTTTAGAAGAAGTGATTAATTGTAGCAGAAGCTAAAAATAGTTGATGATCAAAAGGTGTAGTGCTAGCGAATAGAACTAAAAGTTGAATAAATTAATTAAGAGAGTCATGTAAGTAAGTTGTAAATGTGCTTATTTATTTGCAAAACCCAAACACAAAGCAAAGGAAGGAGCAAAAATCGAAGGAAGCAATTGGATACCATTTTATTTCACTTTCAGTCAGCTAGAGATCTGTTTTATTTTTGGCCTCAAAATGCAGTTGTTTATGAAGTTTACAGAAATCATACTATACACTCATTTTCATTTGTTCCTCCCACCAATCACTCCTACACATTTTTCCAAAAATCCACATCCTGTCACTATTTATTACACATTCTCCCACAAATTTCATTATTACGCACTCACAATTTCTAACTACCAGTATTATCCAATCACTATTTTACTATTTTTAAAATCAAATAAACTTTCATTATTACATTTTCATCTTAAATCCAATCCCACTCTCAAATTCCATTATTCTTCTTACCCAAAAAAAAACATTTCTATTTATAGCAAAAACAAAATTTCCAAAGTGAAAATATATCCAATCACAACCTAAAGTAACCCTTCCCCTGCTTTTAGATCTAATACAATTTAGCAGAATCAGAAGCAAAAGTTAACATATGAACACACTTGAAACTTTTTCCTTTACAGCCAGCAAATGAGAATCACTTTCTTCTTTTAATGTGATTACAAACACTCCCAAAGTAACTGATACTAAGGTAAAACGGTAAGAGTTTAAACAACTGACCAGGACTAGGTGTCGGAACAAGACCAGGAGGAGGAGCTGAAACAACAGCCGCATGAGGCATAGACAAGTTCGCATTCGACATCCAACCAGCAATAGCACTTGGAGGTGGCGAAACAACTGGCTGGAAAGGCTTCATAAAACAAAAATTTACAAATTAAAAGTGAGACCAAATGAATATGAACTTAAAGTTCGCAAATTAATCATACTTACACCGTGACCCCCAAGAGGAGGAAAAACGCCAGGTTTAGGAATTGGGCCGCCAAGCGGGCTATTAGTAGGAGGCGGCCCGCGCGAGCCGTTACTTGAAGCACAAGAATGATCTGTAAAGAGTGTCTTGATATCCGGATTTGGGCGCGGGTTCTTGCAAAGCTGATGCTGCCAGTTAAGACTGAAAAATCCGAGCAAACAGAATAAATAATGAAACCTTACAGCGAATGCAAATGCTATTTATATACGAAAGCTAGTGCATTACCTTTGATTGATGAGCGTTCTTAGCCTCGAGGCCTTGAAAGCAGGCAATGAGAGTTTATCGCGAAACAACGGATTTGCCTCTATAAGCTTTTTAAGTTCGACAAGCATAATGTTTCGTGCTGACTTTGTGTCACCGTATTTGGAGAGCTGCTCGTTCTGCCTATAATATTAAAAAAAATTACCAAAAAAGAAAATTTTGACGAGGGGTTTTAAGAGCTACGTATAAAGAAAACCACACTTTTTACCTAAAATTGTCGAGAGTTAATAGCTGAGTGATCTCTTTAAAAAGATCTTCATTGAAAGAGGCAAACACTTTCAGATCCTTTACAAGGATCTCAACAGCTTTTGATCGATCTTGTCTGAATTTTTTTGACACAATTGCAAACAACAATAATTAATCGATATGCACAAATTTCAGAACATTTTTTAGGTGATAAATTGGAAATGACGACAGAAAACGTACTTATCAAGAGCTTCGAGGTATTTCTGCTTCCTGATCTCAAAGAATATTTTCATTGAATATCGGTTGTCCTCGACCTTCGTAAATCCGCTTAAATAGCGTTCAACTTCATCCCATTCACCAGCTTGAACTTGCTCCTCAAAGTACTTCATATTGAAGAAAAAACCGGATTCTTGTTCCAACCTAGATTTTAATATAATTCCAACAGAAATAACAGAAAATTACACTAAATCTCCTTGACAAAGCTTAACATAAAATCTAATTTATAAAGTGAACTTATTATGGTAAAACCCACACAAGGCAAAATAAATGTCATCTTTCACTAAATATTACTGCATTTTATGATCAAGTACAAAACCAATCATGACATACTGAAATTAGAAATGTAAAGCCAAGGCATAATCAAGAAAACCACTTACTTATGAACAGTCTCCTTGAACTTTTCTTCGTCCAAGAACTGCAGGATCAAGAAAACCAGTTCTCGACTCAGGGACGACATGGTGACCCCACCAGGTACGCCTAACGACTCCAGCGCAAAACTCCGATAGTAATACAAATCAAATTAAATCAAAAAAAGAGGAAATACAACAAGCCCACAACAAATTCTACCAGCTTTCAGTGCTCAAAAAGCCACATAAAGTTTCATTTGAATGCTACAAACCAAAATATTCAATGCGGCTCAATATTCCCTCACAATTTCAACCAAAAAGCAACCTCCTTTCCAAATGCCAACCGAAAAATGCGAAAATGAACCGAGAAATTCAAAGGGTTTCAAGCTTTCTCGCGAAATAATCTTCCGAAATTCAAAACTCGGAAATTCAGGCAATATCAAGAAAAATTACGAGGAAATAAAACTGTGTCTAGATCTAGGGCACAATTCTCGTGAGCAAGAAATGGGAGCTTCACTCAAATGGACAAAATTTAGGGTTTTTCTGGGAAGAAATAAGCCTCCTTTAGTACTTGCCAGTCTTTTCTTTTCTCACCCTCATTTGTACTTTTCCGTCTCTCTACTCTTAACCATGTTTCTCTCTCTGGAACAGCAACCGGTTGTTATATACGGTGAGAATTTAGGCATGTGACTAATACTCATTTAGCAATTTGGATATCTCTCTGATTACGGAGTTTTGCATTAAATACGTGAAAATTATAAATAGAGAGAATGATAAGGTTACATGGCTGTGAGGGTGAGAAATGGAAAGGACAGAATGATGGATAATCTTAATTAAGAACAATACTTTTTCTTATATGTAAAAAGTATTGCTACTTTTTTTTTAATCAAAGTCATAGTAATTGCTTCACCTGTTCACCATGAAATTGTGTGAAACAAGTTGTCTTCTTTTCAACTTTATCCCGATTTTTTAACAATACATATGTTGTGAAGTCATTAATTACGTGCATTGTTTATATATTTCGTATAATTATGTATGGTGAAAATCTTAATTTTTAATAAAATAATTTATATTATTTTGAGAAGTATATTTTTCAATTTAAATGTATGAATTTCTGGAAAATGATAAATAAATTACATGGCAAAACATAAGATAAGACTAGTCGTTATTGGAGGCAATATTAAATATTTTGATTTAGGAGAAAATAGTGCCTCGAAATGGATATGTCGGAAAAATCTTTTTTTTTTCTTCAAAATAAAAATGGATACATCCGAAATGTCCGTATATACGGAAATTGAGGTTAACAAATAAATTTTACTGAAAGTTGTGGTGTATATTGAAATATAGAATGGAAAGTACTCGATGAAATTAAATGAGTGTGATGAGTGAAACAAATTAGGATCAGTCCAGTTAATGCACTTTTTTTTAATTAGGTCAAACGTCACGGTTATGTACTTATATTATACTCCTTTTGTTAAAGGCTACTAATAAATCAGGACGGACTAGAGATAACAATGGTAGGTATGAGTGCAGTCCAATAATACATGTCTGTATGGATTAGTATTTGATGGGATTAAGAATTTCGGTATTCTAAATTTTGAATATTTGGAATTCTATGAATAGTATGAATATTTTTTTATTGTAGAATTTATAATTTTTTAATTTTTATTGTAGATGTGAAATCATGAAAAATTGAGTGATAATATATTATTAAATTATATTTAATGTCAAATCGTGTGTGAAACGTAGATGATAGTTTATTATAATATTGTATTTAATAATATTTAATTATTTAATTGTAAGATATTGTTTTTGAGTATTTGATTTCAGAGTATTATAATAAAAGAGTATTCGATATTTCGAATTGCGAATCCAGAATTAAGAGTCCTAGCCCAAACAGGCACAGGTGTTAAATTGGTTAAAATTTGGTGGTTTTTTAATTGATGGTTATAACTTATAAGTCTATCAGTTTAAAAAATTGTTGGAGTACAAACTAAAAATAAATCGGTGTTTTATTGGTTACAGTTCGGTTAAAAATCGTAGTTTTTCTTTATCGACAATTTTTTAATTTTTAAAATTTTTATGTATTTTGGATTTTTTATTTAAAAAAAGAATATAAGAAGGAGCTAAAAATAAATCTAAAAACTTAAATAAATTTTGAAGAATTAAGTTATAAAAAAGAGTTTAAAAAATTATTATTTTTTTAAAAGGACTTAATTTTAATTTATTATTAAAAACTAAAAACAGTAGGGAGATAGGAGTCTCAATGCCCGAGTTTTCTAAAACAAGACCCTAATGCATCATAATAAATTATTCGATAATTCGAGTTTAAAATTTTCGAAATCAATAAAATATTTGGAACCATTTCGTTAACATTCTAGTAATGCAACCTAATTGAGGCGAATCGAGTAAGAAGTACCAATAGGTACAATTTGAATACATTCATCAAAAATTAGTGGAAAAGTAGGATGAGAAATACTGGATAAAGTCACGGTTGTTTGTACGCATGGGCAAATAAAGTGAAATTGACATTTTAAGTAGCAAAAAGAGAATACAATACTTCTTTATATTCAAAAGAATCATTTAGCAATTTCTAAGTAGAGTTCCAACGATTTGTCATATTAATATATATATATATATATATATATTATATATATATATATATATATATATATATATATATATTAACCATTGTGTCGGCAATGTTTTCATCATTTTTTTGCAACATAATCATTTTTTGCAATATGAGATTAATGCACTCCTTATCGGAGCAATTTTATTTTTGAAAGTAGCTAAACCATCTTGAACACATCAATTTAAAATATGACAAATGCATCTAACATGAAAATTTTACTACCAATAGAAGGTTGACAGATTTTATTTAGCAATTCTAAACTAGTTGTATTAGTAGCGGCATTATCGAATGGAATTGAAAATATTCTACTACCTAAATGATACTCGGATAAAATAAAAGATATTTTGTGCAAAATATAGACCACGGTATGCTCATTATTAAACTCTCTATATGCAATCAAGCGTTTTTGCAAAGTTAAAAAATTATCAAACCATGGACATGCAATTCTCATATAATTATTATTACGATGACAATCCATCCAAATATTCTAACATATTGAGACACTGTGTGGAAAACTATCAAATAGGGAAGTCAAATTCAATTTATATTCATCAACCATGTTATCAAGATCACGAGTGCCCTTATTACGTAATGGTAGAACTACATGCATTAAATTTACATCTAGTATAATATTCACAAGGACTACTATGTGCATGATTAAAAGAAAGACTCATAACAACAATAAATCTTGTGAGAAGTTTTATGACCACTTTGGGTATATTGAAAAAAAAAAACTCATATCTTGACCCCCCGATGGTAGATGAGACGATAAATTTAGTTGTGCGTAAGAGCTCTCAATGCCATATTTCATGGGATGCTTCTTCTCCGTCTGTATCTTCATCGTCGCAGCAGGTATTATTACCACAGAAGGCGTAGCGTTTGGAGCAATAATTACATTTGCCAGAAGTTACAACATTGATC
This sequence comes from Phtheirospermum japonicum, assembly GCA_014905375.1. Taxonomy (NCBI): domain Eukaryota; kingdom Viridiplantae; phylum Streptophyta; class Magnoliopsida; order Lamiales; family Orobanchaceae; genus Phtheirospermum; species Phtheirospermum japonicum. Next base: position 158,131 of record BMAC01000780.1, read on the forward strand.
ATCATTTTTTGAAATGATATTTGAAGATAGGGGATATCCTTCAATTTTCTTGGAGGCGGTGGCGGCATAGCACCCCCTTCTTCAATCTTCATCATGATTGACGTGGGCGGATGGTTTGGATTCGTCGGAGTTGGGCAAATCTTCATAGAATGCAATTTGATTATATAAATCATCAATTTCTTATTGCATCATCTCAACGGAAACATAATCGTCAATAAAAATCGGAGATCCTTGACCTCAGTTAGTATTAGTATTAGTATTATTATTAGTATTAGTATTAGTATTAGGAGTATGAAAAGAGTTTGGCATAATAATATTATAAAAAGAATTACAAAAACGAGAAGAAGAATATTAATAGTATTTTTTCACTACTAAAAGTTTGAAAATATAAGAGAAGAAAAATATTATAAATGAATTGGTGTGAGCATTGCTGTTGAATAAAGGTATTTATAGGTGTAGAAATAGATTTTTATTTTTTATTTTTTGAAAAAGTAGTCGATGTAACCATTGGTTTTCGGTTAACTGGCCTTTTTTTTCCCAACGCCATGCCGTTGATTTCAAATGGTTCCTAAATTGTTGATTTTAACTGGTGTTCCATCATTATAATTTTTTTAATTTTTGGCGGTTAAACTGTCAGTTATAACATGTGGTTCCAGTTCTACATTTTCACGAACCATAACCGAACCGCCAAAAACTGGTTCACTGGTTCATGATTCTGGTTCTAATCGTGAACTATGGTCAACAGTTATTAAACCATTGACCACGAACTGTTGCTGGATCAACATCTATAATAATACACATTAATACTCGTGTTTCATAAAAATACTCGTCTTCGTCCTCATACCCATGAGAGTATAAACTTTTATACTCATCCCGTACTCTTTGGGTACTTAAGTACCCATACCCGTATTTTAATTATGCACGTAATAAAAATATAAATATTTGCTCAATAACGTTTGTAATCTTGTCTTCTTTTTTTATAATTTGGGAGAGTGAACGTAAATGAAATTTTTTAGGTTATTTCTAATAGCAGTTGCACATGGTGACTTTTTGTCTTTATAATGTCTTTCTTTACTTTTGATTTATAATTGTCACAACACTAATTTTAATATATATACTTAATTAATTAATTAATTATATATATATATATATATATATATATATATATATATATATATATATATATATATATATCAAATGTGTGGGCATGGGTAGGGTGGGTACTAAAATACTCGTACCCATCCCCAACAAATAATGTGGGTATTTACCCATGCCCGTGCTTATACACATTAAATGAGTAATTCTCTTGCCCTTGAGGTCCATTATCCATTGTCATCCCGATGACAGACACAGGGGTATTGGTGGGCGCAGTCGGCCCCTTCACCTGTCCACGAGGTACCTTAGCGTTGTATTAGTTAATTATTATTTTGTATGTATAAGTATGAAATAATTGTATTTTGCAACCCATACAAAATTACCTTACAACTTTCGTCTGTCTTTTAAATATAATATTGATAAATACGATTTTTAAGCATATTTAGTTAGGTTTCAACTACTGATTATGCTTATATAATGTCTTTTAGTTTCATTTTATATTACTTGGCCGTTATTACGTGTTTGGTATGTATTTATTATTTCTGTAGGAATTTTGAGCTTATTGTTAAAAATGACAATAATAGAGTTTTGGGCCAAAGACCATTGGACCAGGCCTGGAGCAACCACGTAACCCACAAGTTAGTAGGGCTCAGAGACTCACTATTGACCCCGTTATCGATCGACAATGGGGTCGCTACTAGACCATGTTTTCACGGCAACTACTATCGACCCCACTATCGGTTGAGTGTGGTCGATAATGGGTCAATAGACGTTACAAAACGGCCCAAAGCTGATACAACATCTTATACTACACAACATCCTTTGAAACTTTATATCATCGTCCACTATAGTTAGTCTAGATTTTGTGATTTTAAGAGTAAGGGTATGCTTGACGAACAAAGCTGATAAGTTAACCGATAGCTAAAAAGTTAGCTGATGACTGATAAGTAACTAAGTTAGTTGAGAGCTCATATAGCTGATGACTGATAGCTGAAAAACTAGCCAGTCTCTATAAAAGCGTTTGCAAATTTAGATGATTAGTTGGCTCAAAAATATAAAAGTACATGTTTAAAATAATAGAGTTTATGTTATTATTATTATTATTATTATTATTATTATTATTATCATTAAATATAGTTTTAGCATTGTAAATTTAATTAGTATTGTTTTTATTACCAATCTCGTTATATATATATACATAGAGTTTTCAATAATTGCACAATACTTTTTTAAGGGGTTGGGGAGATTTTTTTTTTTTTTTAGAGTTTTTTTATGGTAGGCCCAATTTATAGAGTCACGCTAATAATAATAATAATAATAACAATAATAATAATAATAATAACAGTAACAATTTAAATACAGGGAGCTTATAAGCTCTTTATATAACCTATAAGCTACCTTATTATGCTTACCAAACATGCATAATAACATACTTCTCAAATAAGTTAATGCAACCAAACAAAACTTATTCGAATACAAAGAGCTTATAAGCTCTATAAATAAGCTATAAACTAGCTTATTGTGCTTACCAAGTATACATTACGGGTATGTTTGGCGGACAAAACTGATAGCTGAAAAGCTAACTAATAACTGATAAGTTAGTTGTGAGTTGATAGCTGATGACTAATAGCTGAAAAAATAGTTGACATAAATAAACGTGTTTGACAAATTTATCTGATAAGTTAACTCAAATATACAAAATTATACAAAAGTACATGGTTAAAATAATTGTGTTTATTTATTTTATTTTATTTTTGAATATAAGTTTGGCATTACAAATTTAATTATTATTATTCTATTACCAATCTCGTTGAATATGTATATATATATATATATATATATATATATATATATATATATATATATAGTAGTTTTCAATAATTGCACAATTTCTTCAATTGGTAGGAGATTTTTTTTTTTCTATTGCATACCAATTTATCGAGTCAAGGTATAATAATAATAATAATAATAAAGTGGTGAAATAAATAAAAATAAATAAAAACATAATGCAATAATAGAGTTCCCAAAAAAAATAAATATATATATATATATATATGAAATATTTTTCAATAATTGCACAATTTTTTTAATGGGTTGGATAACTTTTTTTTTAAATTTCTATTGTATATCAATTTATAGAGTCAAGATATAATAATAATAATAACAATAAGAAGAAGAAGAATATTAATATTAATAATGACAATAATAATAAATTTAGATATTCAAGTAACAATTAATAAAGCGACAAAGTAAATACAAAAATTAAATACATATATGAAAGAATAGAGTTTTTTTTAAGGGTTAAAAGAGGAATAAAATCAAAAAGCTCAGGGAGCTTATTTGAAACGTTTGTAATAGTAGAATATGAGATAAGCGCAAACTTTTCAAATAAGCTTATCCAACTAAATAAGATTTATTCGAATACATAGAGCTTATAAGCTCTCTAAATAAGGTATAAGCTAGCTTATTATGCTTAGGGCTGCAAACGAGTCGAGCGGCTCACGAGCGCTCGCGAGCAGCTCGAGTCAAAGCTCGGCTCGAGCTCGGTCAAACTCGAGCTCGAGCAGCTCGAGCTCACAAACGAGTCGAGCTCGAGCACGTCACTAATAAGCTCGCGAGCTCGACGAGCTGCTCGATTATGTGTGAATTTACTAAAATACCCCTATTTAATAGTATTAATTACAAAAATACCGTAATTTTATTAGATTTAAAACTAAAAAACTCGAGACGAGCTCGAGCTTTTGTCGAGCCGAGCATTGTCGAGTCGATCTCGAGCCGAGCTCGAGCATGCTCATTTCCTTGTCGAGTCGAGCTCGAGCAGCAATCTTTCGAGCTCGTCGAACTCGAGCTCGAGCACAAATAAAAAACAGTCAATCCTGGCTCGAAATAGTGAATGCTCGACTCGACTCGATTCGTTTGCAGCCCTAATTATGCTTACCAAACACACACTAAGAGTGCTTTGGAGAGGAAAAGTTGGAATTGAAGATCCATACCAACCATACGACTATCCCTTTATTTGTTTTTAATATGAATGTTAGGTGGTCGATGAAATGTTTTATGAAATTATGAACATGTCTAACTAATTTCCCTCTGTTAATAGAGAGATTTGGGTAAAATAAAAAGTCGTCTGCACAATAGAGGGGGATCAAGATTATTTGTAGGGCAAGTTTTAATTAAGAGTTATAAGATTTATCAAAACAGTCGTGTGTAAGGAATATAGTTGAAAAGAAAACAATGTTACGCTGAAAAAAAAAAGTTGAAAACTCAATAATTATAGGCTGTTTGCGCCAATAAAATTAATTTTACGAAAAAATAGATTTAAAAGGAACCAAAATAATTATCTCATATAAACAAACTCAGTTTATATATATATATATATATATATATATATAGAGAGAGAGAGAGAGAGAGAGAGAGAGAGATTTTGTGTGATTATAGATGATGACTTTATTTTTTTGCTTAAATTTTTATTAAAGTAAATGTTACTTTTAAATATAGTGACAACTTACAAAAATAATATTCATTACGTAAAATATATTATCTTATAGTGACAGAATTGTTTACGTCGATAATTTTAAATAACTTAGTATTACCGTCGGAATAGATTTCGTCGGTAATCAGCGAGAAACATATATCTATCGATGCATACTGAAGGGATATATCCTCTCAGCAAATCTCTCGGTGAAATTACTGAGGGACAATATTTCATTCGATAATCATGTATCGACGAGAGTTTTACCGTCGAAATAATTATGTCCATACATCGATTACTGACTAAAATTCGATGATAAATCTGTCAGTAATCTACTATTTTTTAACTGAAATATTCCAATCTCAAGTCCACGAGGCTATACTTGATGGTCGGTTTGCTTTCTCTGCCTCCACAGTACATCCCTTGAAGCTAATTAGGAGTGCAGTTGTTTGACCCATCAATTTTGAAAGTAGAAAAATTAACAAGTGACAAAAAATTAATTATATAACACATTAAACGTTTGATATTATCAAAGACAATGTTGAATTTTAAACATTGCTCAATAGATACGAAAATGTTATCTAGACCGTGTCCCCGGGCCTTTTGGGTTTTTCTATTTCCAGTTCCTTTTATTAGAAAAAAAGTCATTTTAAGTCAAATGTGGGAAATTCAAAGGTGTATGTATATTAATTAATCTATCAACACAAACATGTCACATGTCTGGAATTAATTTTCCGGTCAAATTAATTCCTTATTTGACTTTTCTACTGATACTCTGACTTCTGACGGATATCTATTTTGATCGCTGAGAACTCAGTTCATCCATCGCATTTGCATGTCATCAATCATTTTCCTCCATCCATTATCCATTTGCAGTTTGTGTTCATGCAAAATTAAAATTTAAATGAAATCCAAGCCTTGTTACAGAAAATCCCAATATGCAACCTCACAAAGCTTCAACCGCAACACTCATTTTGATTGCCACTCTCTGTTTGGCTACCCAAGCTTCATCAACCGACACTCTGCAACAAGGGGACACTTTAAACTCATCTTCTCAGCTGGTCTCCGCCAATAGGCTTTTCACATTAGGGTTTCACACACCGCAAAACACCAATAACAGCTACTTAGCCATATGGTACACCAACGGCTCGTACCCTCCGGTGTGGATCGGCAACAGGGAAAACCCTATTCCCCCAAATTCAAACCCGATTCTCACAATAGGCGCCGCCGGGAACCTCACAATCACCCACGGCGGCGGAGAATCTTTCGAGGTATATTCCGGCGGATCAAGGAACAACTTATCCGCTACTTTATTGGATTCAGGGAATTTTGTAGTATCAGAAATGAGTTCGTTTTTATGGCAGAGCTTTGATTATCCGACTGATACTCTTCTTCCAGGGATGAAATTAGGGTTTAATCGCAGGACTGGGCGAAATTGGACAATTTCTTCATGGTTCGACGAAAATAATCCAGCTACAGGGGCTTTTACCATGGAGTGGGATCCAATTGTAGGCAGATTGTTGATTAGACGAAGAGGGGTGACTTATTGGTCAAGCGGCCAAATGAAGGACTATCATGTCGATTTGGGGGATTTGAGAGTTAAGGAGTTTGAGAATATTTTTTCGCCTGATGTTTTTAACTTGAACTATAACTTCACCAATGTTACTAATGGCGAGGAGGAATATTTTTCGTATACACTCCTAAATGTTCCAAACTGGACGCCTGATGAACGGAAAGTTATTTCAGGGTGGAGGCTTAATTATAATGGGGATATACGCGACACGGACAGGGTTATTAAGATTGCAGATTCGAGTCAATGCTATGGCTATAAACCTAAGAGGTCTGTTATATCAGCGGGCTGTGAACTGTGGGAACAGCCCACGTGCAGGAATGATCGTCAGACATTTGATTTTAGGGCAGGGGTTTTTAGCGCGGTTAATGGGCCTGAAGCTGTTTATGACCGTAACTCAAGCCTTGGTCCGAGTGACTGTAGGGAGATATGCTGGGACGATTGTCTGTGCGTTGGTTATAGTCACGATTTTGTGACGGAGGGTTGTGTGCATTGGAGGGGGAGAAATGTGGAGTTTGTGCAGAGTCTTGATGGTGTTACTAATGCTAATAGGATGTATGTTCTTGAAACTGCACCTTCGGGCAAAGGTTGGTTCGTATGTATATGTTGATATTATGTGTGTGTGTTGCTTAAAAGAAGATTAAACGAGCTAACTGGAATAAAATCATCAATGACAGGAATGAAGAAACATGTGAAGATCATTCTTGGTGTAGTAAGTGCAATAGTGGTGCTTGTCTCGGGCTTGGCTTTGTTTATTGTGCGAAAACTTCAAAAGGGTATAACAATAAATTTATTCCTTTTTTCTCCTTTTCTTTTTTCCTTTTTTGTTGGGATTTAAAAAAAACCGCATTCTTATGTAAATAATTTGGATGACTGTCTGATAGGGAAAAGGGAAGAGGAATTACACAAGCTGCTGACATTAGATGGATATACAGGCGACAATGGTGGAGGCAAGAGTAATGATCTTAGACTGTTTACTTATTCATCGATCCAATCTGCAACCCGAAACTTTTCATCAGACTATAAACTGGGACAGGGTGGTTTTGGCCCTGTTTATAAGGTAAAGTTTCTCAGCATTGTTCCTATTTTGGTTACTCAGCATACAAGTTAATTGTCTTTATCAGAAGTAAGAGTTGTTCTATATTGTGGGACAAAATAAACTGGATTCTCAAAAAGATAACCAAATGTTAATTAATAATTTATTCTTATTTTTGTCAATATTGTGAACGATCGAATTTTCTCAATCCTTTTTTTTTTTTTTTGCTTGGTTACATAAGAGGTTGGTTGTCAGGAATATTGAAAATTAGGCCTTATCATGGTTACAAGTTATTTCCATTCAATTTTACAGGGTAAAACATCAGAGGGCCAAGATATAGCAGTAAAGCTTCTTTCACGACAATCAGGACAGGGATTACTCGAGTTTAAAACTGAGCTAATACTCATTTCTAAGCTGCAGCATGTGAACTTGTTAAGCTTGTAGGCTTTTGCGTTCATGGAGATGATAAAATGATAATATATGACTACATGCCCAACAAGAGTCTGGATTTCTTTCTGTTCAGTGAGTTTCATCTACTTTCTTTAACTAATTATTAACGCAAGGGATTATTACAAAAACTACCCCGAGGTTTAGCCTTATTACAAAAAGACCCCAATTATCTTTCAAAATTACGAATACCCTTAAAGTGTTACAAAACGCTTCCTAGAGGTATGTATTCACACCTAACTAATACCCCCCTTGAGAGTGCAATTTGTATTGTGAGAGAGTAAAGCCTTTTTGTAATTAGGTAAATCTTAGGGTATGTTTGTAATTAATCCATAATAGGATCGTACCAATAATAAGTACTTGAAAGTTAGTGAACAGTATCTCTAAGAACATTAAATTTCCAATGTACTACTTTTTCTATCAAATGAAATGAAAGATGTAAACGTAGGTGATATGGGAGTTGAATTGAAACATTTGTGAGATAAAGGATTTAGTTAGAATGCAAATGAAAGGGATTTAATATTGTATTATATTCAAGTGTGGATACTAATGTGATGTATCTGAATTAAAGGTCCATCTGGGAAGGAGCAATTAGATTGGCAGAAACGTTTCAATATAATCGAGGGGATTGCTCAAGGACTACTTTATCTTCACAAGTACTCACGACTTAAGATAATTCACCGAGATTTGAAACCAAGTAATATATTACTTGACGAAAACATGAATCCCAAGATTTCCGATTTTGGTCTTGCTAGAATCTTTAAGCAGGACATAAGTGAAGCTAACACGAACAGGCGTGTTGGGACCTAGTAAGTAACAAACAACCTTCTTACATGAATATGCTTGTTTGTTTTTGAAGAGTGCATATTAATCATATCTTGTTGTATGTTTCACAGTGGTTACATGGCCCCTGAGTATGCTATGCAGGGGATATTCTCAGTAAAATCAGATGTCTATAGTTTTGGTGTTTTAATACTTGAGATTGTGAGTGGTCGGAACAACAATAGCTTCCACGAAATCGAAGGTCCTCTAAGCCTGGTGGAATATGTAAGATTTTATGTAATTAAAAAAAAAACCCTCTAGTTATCTTTCAAATTACATATACCTTCTTACACAACCCATTGAAATTTGTATATACCTAACAAGCACTCCTCTCTTGATGGTCCAATTTTTAAAGAAGAAACAAATGCCAGGCACATATTTCTAATATTGAAAGAAAATTGATTTTTTTTTATGTAACTAAGTTGACCCTTAAGCAGTAGCTATTCTAATTAAAAGATCTTTTGTGGTTTTATCTCTTTCCAATTTTGACCATGGAATTGGTTTTTGCAGGCTTGGGAGCTTTGGAGAAAAGATCTTGCATTAGAACTCATGGACCCAATGTTGAGGGACTCATGCGTCATGGACCAATTGCAAAGATGCATTCACATTGGGCTTCTTTGTGTTGAAAATCATGCAGTCGATCGACCCACCATTGAAGATGTTATATCGATGTTAAAAAATGAAATGACAAACTTGCCAATGCCGAATAGCCCAGCATTTATTACAAGAAACAGCGTGGTTGAAGAAGTAGAAAAGAGTGTGCCTGAGAAATTATCGTCAAATGAACTCACACTATCTGAAATAGGAGGACGATAACACTGCTGCATGGGTTGACCTATTGGAGTACGGTGAGATTTTTGAGGCTAGAGGTCTCGGTTTCGAATTCCTATATCTGCGCCCACCACCAGGTCAAGTCTCCGATCCATGTGGGTTTACTAGTTTGGACATTCTTTGTGTAAATTATATAGCTACACATTTGAGATATAGAAAAGAACCTAGCTTCAGTGGGCCTAGCTCAACCCATTATGTTGTATGCAATTTACATATGTATAACTATGTATAATGTATTTTCACATGAAATATACTCAAAAATACCCCATTTTTTCATGTTCACATTGAATCATTTTTATATACATATTAATGATGTGATGTGTTTATGTTAATATTTTGACGAGTTCTGAATTTTGAAGAATTTATAAAGTTTTATTTTCTGAGAGACGTTGAAAGCGGATTTTACTGTGCTTGAAAGCACAACACCTCCTACCGTGCCACAAAACGCCAACAATTCACACCCGAACCTTTTGATTTTTTTCCTCTCTCCAAAAACCGGAACGACGGCGTTTTCAACTCTTATTTCGCTGTATTTCTTTCCATCCAAAATTTCACTTTCGGGCCTGAAAAAGCCATATATCAAAACCCATTTATCTCCAATGATACAAAATTTGCAAGAATCTCGTTGAGCAAAAATTCCAAGAAAAAAGGGTCTCCGAGGAGTTTTACCTCTACGGATTCATAATTAGTGGTTTTGCCACTGGATTTTGGGGTTACTTTGGAGTTTTGGTCTTCAAGAGGACATAATGTATTCATGTGTTATATATTGTATGTATATCATTGTATTATTTCGTGAATTGTCAGCTTTTTTAAAAGAAAAGCTAATAAAAAACAGTGGTAGTAAATTTTCACATTTAGCGTTGAGGGAGATTATTATGTTATTTTTCTTATTCTTTGGATTTATGCAGGTTACTAGAATTCTTCAAGTTATACCTTAAAGTTCTTGGTTATATTGAAAAGTCAGACATTACGTTTGATAGATGGAAAAACAAAAAGGTAGAAAATGAGGAATAACTATATTATTGTGGAATTAGATAGTAAAAATAAATATCACTTGTCAGCTCTATTTGTTTAAATAATTACACGAGTTAGATGGCTTTGATTACATAGGGAAAAAAAAAAATCAAACCTAATTTGAATGCACACATGGCAAACCTTCGAGCTTGACGCAATAGCCTGCTTTCATGTAAGTCAGGTGAACCCCACATGGCTTGGAGCGTCGACCTAGTGGTGGGGGCAAGATAGAGACCTCCGACCTAAAAACTCACTCTACAACAATTGGTCGCCCCATTCAGCAAGTACTATCTCCCCCCTATTTCAGATAGTGTGAGTTCATTTGCAGATAATTTCTCTGGCACGATATTCTCTACTTCTTTAACCACTGGCACGATATTCTCTACTTCTTTAACCACTCTGTTTCTAGTGGTAAATGCTGGGCTGTTTGGCATTGGCAAGTTTGTAATTTCATTTTTCAACATCGATATAACATCTTCGATGGTGGGTCGATCAACGGCATGGTTTTCAACACATAGAAGCCCAATGTGAACGCATCTTTGCATTTGGTCTATGACGCATGAGTCCCTCAACGTTGGATCCATGAGTTCTAGCACATAATCTTTTCTCCAAAGCTCCCAAGCCTGCAAAAACCAATGCCATCACCTAAACTGGAAAGAGATAATAAGGTCTTTTAATTAGAAAAGCTACCGCTTAGGGGTCAACCCAATTATCTTTCAACATTAGAAATATGTACGTCACGTTTGTTTCTCCTTTACAAAATTGGACACTCAAGAGACGGGTATTTGTTAGGTAAATACAAATTTCAATGGGTTATGTGATAAACCTTAGGAGTGGCTTTTGTAATTATGCCAAATTTTTAATAAAGTCTTACATATTCCACCAGGCTTAGAGGACCTTCAATTTCGTGGAAGCTATTGTTTTTCCGACCACTCACAATCTCGAGTATTAGAACACCAAAACTATACACATCCGATTTGACCGAGAATATCCCCCGCATCGCGTACTCTGGGGCCATGTAACCACTATGAAACATGCAAGGAAACTATTACTAGTATAAGATTTTCAAAAACAAACATATTAATGTAAGAAGGTTGTTTGTTACTTACTAGGTACCAACACGCCTGTTGGTGTTAGCTTCGATTATGCCTTGCTTAAAGATTCTCGCAAGACCAAAATCGGAAATCTTGGGATTCATGTAGTCGTCGAGTAATATATTACTTGGTTTCAAATCTCGGTGAATTATCTTTACTCGGGAATACTTGTGAAGGTAGAGTAGTCCTTGAGCAATCCCCTCGACTATATTGAATCGTTTCTGCCAATCCAATTGCTCCTTCCCYGATGGACCTTTTATGCAAAAACACCGCATTAGTATCAACAGTTAAYTGTAAGAAAATATAAAATCTCTTTCATTTGCATTCTAACAGATTCTCTCATCTCACAATCATTTCAATTCAACCTACTTTTTACATCTTTCATTCCATTTAGCAGAAAAAGTAGTACATGGGAAGTTTAATGTTCTTAGAGATAGTGTTCACTAGCCTTCAGATCAGGACTAGAAAAGCTTTCCAAGTACTTATTATTGGTATAATCCTATTATGGCTTGATTACCAAAACCACCCCTAACGTTCAACCTAATTACAAAAAGGCTTCATTATCTCTCAAAATTACAAATATCCCTGGCATTCATTTCTCCTTTAGTAATTTCACCCTCAAGAAGGGGTATATGTTATGTAAATACATACCTCAAGGGAATGTTTGTAAAACTTTCAAGGGTATTTGTAAATTTGAAAGTAAATGGTCTTTTTGTAATAAGGTTAAACCTCAGGGTAGTTTTTTTGTAATTATCTCTTTTGTTAGTAATTAGTTAAGGAAAGTAGATGATACTCACTGAACAGATGGAAATCCAGGCTCTTGTTGGGCATGTATTCATAAATTATCATTTTATKATCTCCGTGAACGCAAAATCCAATTAGCTTAACAAGGTTCACATGCTGCAGTTTAGAAATGAGTATTAGCTCAGTTTTAAACTCGAGCAATCCTTGTCCTGATTGTCGTGAAAGAAGCTTTACTGCTACATCTTGGCCCTCCGATGTTTTTCCCTGTTAAAATAAATGGAAKTAACTTGTAAATTACGAACTTAACATGATGGGTCTAATTTTCACTATTTCTGACAACCTCTTATGTAACCAAGCAAAAAACGGATTGAAAAAAATATGTCATTGACAAAATATATATATATATATATATATATATATAACAACATTTGGTTATCTTCACCTTATAAACAGGGCCAAAACCACCCTGCCCAAGTTTGTAGTCTGACGAAAAGTTGCGGGTAGCAGATTGGATTGCCGCATAAGTAAACAGTCTAAGATCATTATTCCTCCCTCCTTCATTGTCGCCTGTATATCCTTCTAGCGTCAGAAGTTCATGTAATTCTTCCTCTCTCCTTCCTATCAGATGATCGTCAAAATTATTAACATAAGATGCAATTTCATTTTTTTTAATCCAAAAAAAAATGAATAAATTTATTGTTATACCCTTTCGAAGTTTCCGCACAACGAACAAAGTCAAGCCCGAGACAAGCACCACTATTGCACTTAATACACCAAGGATGATCTRCACARGTTTCTTCATTCCTGTSATTGACAATTTAAATATCRGCTAATTCGCTGCATTATTTTTCTCTCAACCCAAAGAACATGTACACTGTACACGCATAAAATCAACATATACATTTGAACCAACCTTTGCCCAAAGGTGCAGTTTGAAGAACATAAATTCTATTAGCATTAGTAACACCATCAAGACTCCGCACAAACTCCACATTTATCCCTCTCCAACGCACACAACCCTCCGTTACAAAATCATGACTATAACCAACGCACTGACAATCGTCCCAGCATATCTTCCTACAGTCACTCGGACCAAGGCTTGAGTCACGGTTATAAGCAGCTTCAGGCCCATTAACCGCGCTAAAAACCCCTGCCCTAAAATCAAACCTCTGACGATTATTCCTGCACGTGGGCTGTTCCCACAGTTCACAGCCCACTGATATACCAGACCTCTTAGGTTTATAGCCGTAGCATCGACTCGAAGCTGCAATCGTCATACTCCTGTCCGTGTCGCGCATATCCCCATCATAATCAAGCCTCCATCCTGCAATAACTTTCCGATCATCAGGCGTCCACTGTGGGTCATTTAGGAGTGTATACATAAAATATTCCTCCTCGCCATTAACAACATTGGTGAAGTTATAGTTCATGTTAATAACATCCGGCGAAAAAATATTCTCAAACTCCTTAACTCTCAAATCCCCCAAAACGACATGATAATCCTTCATTTGGCCGCTTGTCCAAGAAACCACCCCTCTTCGTCTAATCAACAATTGGCCTGCAATTGGATCCCACTCCATGGTAAAAGCCCCTGTAGCTGGATTTTCGTTGAACCACGAAGAAATTGTCCAATTTCGCCCAGTCCTGCGATTAAACCCTAATTTCATTCCGGGAAGAAGAGTATCAGTAGGATAATCAAAGCTCTGCCATAAAAACGAATTCAATTCTGAAACTACGAAATTCCCTGAGTCCAACAGAGTAGCGGATAAGTTGTTCCTTGGTACGCCGGAATATACCTCGAAAGATTCTCCGCCGCCGTGGGTGATTGTGAGGTTCCCGGCGGCGCCTATTGTGAGAATCGGGTTTGAATTTGGGGGAATAGGGTTTTCCCTGTTGCCGATCCACACCGGAGGGTACAAGCCGTTGGTGTACCATATGGCTAAGTAAGTGTTATTGGTGTTTTTAGGAGTGTGAAATCCTAATGTGAAAAGCCTATTGGCTGAGACCAGCTGAGAAGATGAGTTTAGACTGTCTCCTTGTTGCAGAGTGTTGCGGGATGAAACTTGAGCAGCCAAACAATGGAGGAAAATCAAGAAAAATAGTGTTGCAGTTGAAACTCTGTGACTGTGAGGTTGCATGGTGGGATTTTGTTTTCTTTTTGTTTTTCTTTTCTTTTTTCTTTTTCTTATTTTTTATATTTTGCATAGATGAACAAGGTGTGCATAGGAGGCGAAGGCATATAGGCGTAGATATAGACTGTTTTTATCAGCCACTCACTGTCAAAACCTAATATCTGTAAAGTTTCGATAATATCTGTTTTGTTTTTTTTGTATTTTATGAAAGAAATTTAAAACAGAGAAAAAGAATTTTATCATATTTTCACCCTTCCATGTTGCCTTGGCACATTCTCAGGAGAAAATGTTGTCGGATCCACACATATAGCATACAAGGGCAAAATTGTCGTTTCATCTCCAAGGGTGTGGATCCTTTCAAAGCCGGTTTGAATTAGTATTTGTTTCAATTTTGAGTTTTAGTATTCCTGGTTATATGAATCCTAAAAAATTTTGTTTGTTATAAAAAAATTAACTATTTTAAGTCACTTGTTGAATTATATGAAAAATCAAGGTGGATGTTTTACCCAAAATACTCTAATGAAAACAATAATTTTTCATATAATTAATTATCTTCTCATTTAATCAAAATTACTACATAAAAATACTACTTTATTTTTATTAATGATTTCTTTATTCTTTCATTTTTTTTATTCAATATTTAATATAACCAAAATTCACACTATTACATGATATTTCCATATCATTATCACCAACCAACCGTTAACGACTAATTTCATACTACACTATGTATTTTCATAATACACAGTGCAATCCATACTTATACTATATACAGTCGGAATTTCATACTACCAATTTTTATAATTTTAATCATTATAGGTAAAATTTCACACCATACCGGGAGATTCCATATTATATCATTTAGTTATTTTATGCAATATGTCACACTAAAATAATTTTTTTTTTTCACAATTTTATATTTTTAAATTTCGTACTATATCTGAAACTCAAAACTGATATTGTGGATTTCATACTAAAATTTCACAAAATCAATAAAATTCCATACTATTATATTTTAAAACTCATACTACTTTTATCAAATTATTATATTTTAAAATTCATACTACCATTATCAAATTCATAACTCTACTAAAACTCAATAAATCAATAAAAATACTATTACATTTTAAAACCCATACTACTATTATCAAATTACATATTAACCCTACCAAATTGCAAATTACAATACACAGTTTTTTTTTTCTTTTCAAAGATTTAGATTAGACTGTCAAATTTTATATTAAATTGCACAAGATAATTCCATACACAATTATCTTTAAAACAAAAATACATACAACACCGAGCATAATTTCATACTACTCATTACACGTGGAGCAAAATTCCATACGCCATTATTATTATTATTATTATTATTATTATTATTATTAGTTTTTAGGTGTAGTGGTAGTTTTGATCATTTAAGTTGTAATTTTGGTTACATAGGATATGTTTGATTAAATGGGATAAAATATTTTTTATTAGAGTATTTGACAATTAAAGATAAATAAAAATTTCCCCAAAAATCAATATCCGCCCTATATGTTAATTCTGTTGACACATGGATTATGTGTCAACTTTTGATTCATTCTAATAACACATGTCATCTTCTAGTCCGTTGAGAATCTAATTTGGCACCCTCACATTATTTTTCTTCAATAACTTCCTTTTTGGTATTTTTTCTCTTCATGTAAATAGCACTTTTTTAACATTTAGTAATATAATTTTTTCATCTAGGGTCTCTCTATCTCTCTCACTCCACAACATCCACCATCTCAAAAAGCCCGTTGTTTTTTCTTCTTCATCGTCTACTTCGTTATTAATTATTCTATGGTGAGTGTTTCTAAATCTCTTCAAAATCAGCCGTGTTTTATTTTTTTTTCCTGATACAAAATCTCTATTTTACGCTTCTGTTGAGAAGCAAAAATTAGATTGATTCAAATCTTAAGAAACATCTTCGATTCAGATCTGAACTAACATCTTCGATCTAAATCAATTTTAATTTCAAAATCAAAATGGGTTGAGATTGATTTTGATACATAATTGCATATTTTGGTCTTTTTTTTTTTTGCAAGCACATGGGTTGAGATTGAGAATCTCAAAAGGATTCTTTTGCACTTTATGGTATACACGATTACGAGGTATTTCCTTCTCAAAAAATACTGGAGGATTAATTGAATGCTTGAAGTGGTTAAATGCCGATAAGGTAATGTTTCACCTAAATGCCCCAATTGATGATAAGATTGATTGTAAGTAACATCTTTCTCACATTTGATGTTAATGTATGTATAATCTCTATATAAAAATGTATAACATATTGGTTTTTGTTGTAAAACTAAGAAAAGAGAGGAGATAATGATCAAGAGACAAGTTTATTATGGGGACTAAAGTCCCTTTTATAGATACAAGACTAGGGTTTAGGGGTAGGATGGTCATTCATATAATATATAATTAAAATAATTAATTAATTACAATACTCCCCCTTGAATGAACTTAATAATGTTGCCTCGTTAAAACCTTGCCAGAAAAATCCAATGGGACAAAATCTGGTCGAAGGAAAAAGAGTACAGCCCTACTCCCTCTGAAAATCAAGATCTTTGAGTCGATCTATGCTAATCTTGTGTACCAATTTTCTAAACGATCATGTTGGCAATGCTTTCGTGAATAATTTCGCCAAATTGTCATATAAGCGAATTTGATGGATATCGATATCGCCATTGTTTTGGAAGTCTTGTGTGTATAAGTTCGAGAGATATGTATCTTATCTTGTCACCTTTTATGTAGTCAAATATGAGTTGTGTCATATACGAAATATTTCTTTTCACACTTATAGTGTTGCTATCTCATTAAAACCTTGTCAGAAAAACTATGTGGAACAAAAAACCAGTGTTCTAGAAATCGCTAGGCGCCAGACCCGTGCCTAGCGCCTAGGCGGGGCCTAGAGTTTGAGAATAAATATCCTTATTTACAACATTACATCCAACATTTAATAGTTCAACATACTACGTGCTACACAAAAATGTCTATGACAATGCAAAATTAAAAGTAATGATCACAAGTTACAATTCACAAGTTCAAAACTATTGTTCAATTCAAAGTTCAAAATAACATAATCCATAACACACATTACAAAATCAAAATAATTAAATAAGTACCATTTAAGCATTAGAAACAACTAACAAATATAAGCACTAACTAGCAACACCAAGTGGATCTTCTTCTTCTTCCCCATAATTATCTAATACACGCTCTTCATCCGGCTCAAATTCAAAGTCATTCTCATTCACTTCTTCTTCATCCTCCGATTCAAAATCATCTTCCCCAAACTCTCTCACTCTTGAAGGCTCATCAACAAGTCCATCACCCACTTCGTCATCATCATCAGATAACCCAGGAATAATCCACACTTGTGCTTTACTTGCATCACTAGCAAGTAGCACATCTTTATCTTTTCCCCTCTCACGTTTGTTCAATAAACGTGAATTGAATTGAACATATACTAGATTATTTAACCGRGAYARATRTAGTCGATTCCTCTTTTTAGTATGAATCTGTAAAAAAAAATGCAACAAAAATAAAATCATTTTCTATGTTCTACAATATAAACATAAAAGAAATTGTTATTATTTTAATAGGATAATAATAATAATGGAATAAATTTATAAGAAATAAAATAATGAAAGTAAATTGGCCATCAAACCCTTTCAAATGCACTCCAATTCCTTTCACATTCAGATGAGCTAGTGGTTAATGACAAGATCCTCATAGCACTTTTTTTGCAAATTAGGTGTCGTATAACCATAATTTAACCACCAAGTTGCTACATAAAGTCAAAAAATAATACAATAAATTAATGACCCATCAATAGTTAATATTTTTAAGTTTTAATTTTTAAAGGAAGAATAAAAGATTAGAAATGAAAATTTTCTTTAACCTGGATCAAACTTGTCATCATTTATTTCACATCCTTTTACGGCAATGGCCTTTGCAAAAACTCCTCCTTTGATTTTATAAATTGGCAACTCACCATTCATAACTTTATCATTCAAATGAAAGTTATCATGACAAATAATATCAAGACATTCAATAGCTCCATCCGAGATAACTAGATCTAAAATGAGATTTGGATCCTTGTAATGATAATAAAGGTTCAATAGATAAGCCATAAAATGCAATGGGGTGTCCAATCCATCTTTCATCTTTGCATCCATTATCTCAAAGATAGGATCGTAGGTCTTGGAATAATTATTTAGAGCAATTTTTATATCTTCCTTTGCTTGTAAAAGCTCCCCATATAGAAATCCCATTGATGGTTCCACCTGCATCAGCAATGCGAAGCACCTTTACCAAAGGTGCAAAAACAGTCAAGCAAGATCTTACATCATTCCAAAAACCAATAGTCATTACAGTATTATAACTTGCTTGTCCTTTGACGGTTTTAGACCATTTGCACTCATCCCACTCAGATCTGCTAAACATTGCCTTCAATTGCGCTTTATTATCCATCAAACTTTGCAAACTAAGGAATGAAGATGCAAATCTTGTCACTCCGGGCCTCACTATATCCTTTTTCTTTGTAAAAGACCTCATCATGGATATGGTCTTATGATGTTCATAGATGAAGATAGTCAAGGCTTTAGCTTGATCGAGGATCTTCTTGAAGCGGGGTAGTTTTGCAATGCCCTCCAGCATGAGATCAATGGTGTGCGCGGCACATGATGTCCAAAGGATAGTTGGCCTTTTCAAACGTAATAATTTTGCCGCCCCCATATTGTTTGAAGCATTATCCGTCACCACTTGAATGACGTTCTCGGGCCCAATTTGCTCAATACATTGATCAACACACTCGTAAATCATTTCACTCGTGTGTGCTACATCGGACGATTCCTTATAAGAAAGAAATATTGTACCTGCCTTCGAATTAACACACAAGTTCATGATGCTTCTTCTCTTTCCGTCACTCCAAGTATCAGTCATAAGCGAGCAACCATTTTGTCTCCATGCATCTTCATGTGGCTTAACTTTGGCTTTGGTTCTCTCGGCCGCTTTTTTCAACAAAGGCTCTCTTAATTCATATTGACTAGGAGGTTTCCACTTTGGTCCAAATTGACCAACTGCCTCAGTAAATAGCCTAAAACTTTCAAGATCAAATGCATTGAAAGATATACTGGCTTCATAAATCCAATCTGCTAAATAATTTTTCACCGTATTAAATTTTTCTTTCCAAAGGGAATCTTTTATGTTTTGTTCTCGCACTGTCTTTGCCATATTTAAGGATGCTTCAGGATTAATGGATGTAGCAAATTTGTCTATTGGACCAAGAGAACGGGATGGCTTTGAGCTTAGTGACTCCCTCAACTCATCTTCTTCTTCTTCAAGAGACTCAATGCCCAACCCCTTAATATTTACAGATGATATCAAAACTTCTTCATGTTGTTTCAACTTTGTCTTCTTGCATTTTGCTTCATTAATGGCATTTCTACATTTAGCTTAATCTTCACTTGAAGCTCTCATACAAGGAAGGACATTGCCTGGAATTCTAGCTATGTGCTCCTTCATTTTATGAACACCTTAAGACATAACCTTGTCACATAGCTTGCATTTTACCCTGTCTAAGTTGGTTGGATTAGCTAAGATGCTATAATCCCAACCAACATCATTTGATTTTCGTTTAAGATGAGACTCGCTCTCAAATGAAGGTCGAGATTCACATGGATTGCTCCCGGTTGCCAAATTGCTAGAAGCTTCCATTGAGTACCTATACGACAAGTGAATAAACATTAAACATACCGAAAAGAATTGGATGTTAAAACATGTGTCAAATAGGAAACCATTTTACCATTTAAGAAAAAAAATAAGAATATAATAAATAAAAAATATTACCATATCATCTATTTATCGCTCAAATCAAGATTAAATTCATCCTCATTTCTTTTGCCGGAAACTTGACGCAACCCAAAAATATTTACAATAGAAACCGCAAATAAATATAGCTAAAGATACACTATTCCCTAAAACTTTGATACATTTTCTTTGATTTAATTAAAAAAAAAAAACTCCAATGTTAAGGAAAATTGTCTTCTGTATAGGTGGAATAACCTACTTACTAAGCAAAGCAATATTCTAATTGTTAAAGTTAATTAATAAAACTCATTTACAAGCAATGCTAGAAGATAACAATTTTCTTTTTTTTTTTTTCATTTTTTATTCCTTAAATCAAGACGATGAATTGTTAACATGCTTGAAAACAAATAATAAATGCCTTAGTTTCCAAGTGTAGTATATTCAAGTTTAAAGTCTATCCAACTCATTCCCAAAGTCAGTTTGACAAACTTCTAAAAATTGATAAAGGTAAGTTCCCGTTAGAAATGAACAACCCATCAACCCAATCAATGGGTCAATTTTTGGCATCATGGGGTCCTTTTACTCTAGTCCCTTCTTCTATATACCTATATAAAGGACTTGGAGCTTCCAATTTTCTCATGCAGACGACCAAAATACCCAATCGCAAAAAAATGGTGAAAACTATGATTCACAAGAAAAAATAATTATTTTAGGGCTTGACTTGAATACAAGCTTTCCTTTGTGTACTTTCATCGAACACCTTGAATACATGTAGATAACAATTACTTATATCTCCTCAATTTCTAGTTAACAATCATCTCCATCTCCTCACATCAACATCCCAAACATTACAAGTTTAGTAGTTCATTTATACTTTATACTTCATAACCTAACCATTCCAAAATCTCAAAAAAAAAAATAAAAATACTCAAATTGAAAAAAATACACTACATTGTACATACTAGGTTGTGTTAACTTTGCTGTGGGGAGCTGAGGAGGGCGGCGGCTTCAGCGACGTGGCGGTGGTAGTGCCGGTGGGAAGAGGCAGCAATCGTTTTGTCACCGTAAAGGCACTAGGGTAAGCAGTTCTCTGTCTGTTTTTGTTTTGTTATGTCTCAATTCTTGCCCCCGTAACAATTGAATTGGCTTTAAAAATAAATTGAAATCAAAATGACGTCGTTTTGGATATTATATATATATATATATATATATATATATATATATATATATATATATAATAGGACTAATTGCGAGGCGTCTAGGCGCCGACTTGAGCGCCTAGGCGGCGCCGAATTCCTCCGACGATTTTTATGCCCAATTATTGAAAATCGTGGGCGGTTCGAGGGCGCCGAGCGCCTAGGCAGCTGCCTAGGCCAATTTTTAGAACACAGCAAAAAATTGATCGAAGGAAAAAGAGTACATCTTCTCCCCATGACTTCAATTGGTAGTAGTTCTCGAGTTTATCATTTGTCTGTTTTCAAATTTTGAAATATAATATTATGCAAAGAATGTGCTTCATCAAAACCTTCCAAGGAAAATCCCGATGGGAAAAATCTGAGTGAAGGAAAAAGAGTACATTATTCTTTGAATATGCTTATAATGTTGTCTCATTAAAAATCTTCCTAGAAAAATCCGACAAAGCCTCAGTTAAGGGAAAAAGTGTGCAATCCATATCTCATCATATTAACCGACAATGTTACAAATATGCTTCAAGCATATCAAGATCCTTCCAAGATTTCATTTTATTCATGATATTGTTCTATATTGTCGGTTGAGTGAAACTTCGAGTTTCAATATTATCCACCACGTAAAAAAATCTTCGACAAAATCTTTATTTATATATTATTGACAAAATATATCATATGAATGAACTTCTAGTCAAACATATAGCAATCTATAAGATTGCATATTAACTCTTGGCCAAATAATTGTGTCAATAACTTTTAATTAATTCAAAAATATCATCCTCGCTATCATTGAGCTCATTAGTATAAATATAGTCGATTAATTTCTTGTTGATTCTATTTGATCCAATTATATAGACATAACTTATCGAGATCTCTTTGTTCTAACATTATCATCAGGTACCTGAATGAACCTCTTCAAGGGTTTATAATTTGTTATGTCTGTTTACTCTACTGGAGTATAACGTTTATTGAGAAGACCATCACAAATAATTGCTCCATATAAAGGATAAATATTTGAATCAATCATTACCATGCTTCAGGCATGCCATTTTAACTCTTATAGAATTTTATATAACTTTCAAGTTTGAGCCTTTAAACCTCAGAACCATTGATAACCTTATAGTCAGTAATCTAACATACAAATTTTCGCTACAAACTTCAAGTTTGCTTTAAACTTTGTGAGGATTATATTTATGCATTCCATATTTTTTGGTTACCATAACATATGCATTTCATATTGTTTGTTACCATGACATATGCCTATCCTCCCCCTAATGCTGAGAATATTATTTATTGTACAATGACTAACAAATTTTGAGAAAAATGTATCCATATTTGATATGTTCTCAGCATTTGCTATCCATTTTGACATATGGTGGGGCGATTACAAATATCGCACTTGTTTAATTTTTTTGATGGAGGCTTCTGACTGTAAGCCATATACAGGGGTTTCACATATATTTTCATATTTGGCATACTAGTGAAATATTCATTTCACATGATTACCAAAATTATTCTCATCAAATGATATAACAAATATCATAAGGCATATCATTTGCCTTTTCCAACCATAGCCAACAAAATATAAATCATCTATGACTTTTGTAAATAATCTTGCTAGCAAATGATAAAGTGTATGGTACATACGGTATTTTGCTTTCATAGACAATAAAGCAAATATTTTCATAAACTTCTGGTTATAAGATAATAACACATGCAATCTTCTAGTGGATCCAAATATCTAAAAGTCACGTGGAAGGTGAATGGGTCCAAAAAAAATTTTCACCCCGTTATAGAAAATATGAATATTATTGGAACCTAATTCCAATTAAACTAGTGATAATTGAATGGTTAATTTTGTTGAGAACATGTAGCATTAAAAATAAATAGAAGAGTCTTCATACTCTTCATAAATTAATAAATTGGGATGGTCATACTAGTCATGCCAAATCATGATAATACTAAACTTCGGGTGTAGAATGAAAAAGAAATTATAACTCTTTTAGACCTTTTATTGAACTTTTAGGTTAATATAGGAATATTTGAATTAGTACTAGTTTATAGTAAAAATTAATTCGATAATAAATTATCTCAAATTCTTATGGATATTTCAAGTAAAAATCAAACTTTTGGTTGATTTATATTCCAGATTATATCACCACGAGTTTGTAACTCAAGTGGTATCACTAACCCTTTATAATGGTGTTGATAAGGGTTCAAACCTTGGATCTCTCATATATATATATATATATATATATATATATATATATATATATATAGAGAGAGAGAGAGAGAGAGAGAGAGAGAGAGAGAGAGGTTTATCTTTACTTTCTAACCACTTTACCCAATTGATTAAAACAATATTCTAAATTATATCAAAACTATTACAAAAACCAGTATTCTAAATCATATCAAAATGATTACAAAAACCTTCCTTGTGATATTATTGAGATTTGTACTACTTTAAGAATACAATCAACTTGAAACTTATAAGAATACATAATATATAAATAATACTTATGGTATATATTTTTCAAAAGTGATAAGTTTTATATAAGAAATATGCTATTCGGGTCATTATCAAGTAGTAATGATTGATTTGATGTGTTACTCATTCGTGAGTATACTTTGTTCTTAATATTGCATACGGAAAAGTGTCATTCTTCATAAGTAAGAAATATCCAATTGGATAGCACTACTTTAGGAGTAATATATCAATATTCTTTAATTAATATAAAATTGAAAAATAAATATATAAATGATTTCCAGGGGTATATAATATTCGTAAGAAATATTATTATTAGTTGTGCTACTTCAGGAACAACAATTTAATCATAATGTGAATAATACAACAATGACATGTAAATAATGCTCTTAATAATATATAAGACATATAATAAAAAAAATCAAGAGCATAGTTAATATTCTTCTAAAATACTATATATTATTTTTCATCAGAAAAATATGGATTATATATCTTGTAATGTTCTTCATGAACATATCATACTCGACTGAGAAATTACAATATATAGACCATTACATTTATTCAGAAACCATGATTTATATATTTTAATAATCTTCAAGATTATTATGAATTGTGAAATCGTATTTCACAATAATACTACGATAAATATGAGTCGATAATAAATCTCATTGTGCGCAAATATACATGAGTACATATTTTATCAAGAAAAGAAAAACACAACTTGTTATTTCAGATCTATCGTGCTTGCATATAAATTATGTCATTTAACTGATTGACAATAACAAAAATTGAACCAAATGAATACTCTAAATTCATATTAATAAGTAGATCCCATTAGAATCATATTAACTATAATATTTGGTATGGATCTCCTCTTAACCAACATCACATCACGAGAAGTACTCTAATTTGGGATGCTTCATGCTTGTCCGTGATTATCAATTCAACAAGATAAAGTTTATAATGTCATGCATGTAAATACATGATAAAATTTCAAAAGAATTATCTAACTGTATCACCTTTTTTTTTAAATAAAAAAAATAAAAAGAATAAAGGATATAATTCATTACAAAGTTCTTTAAGAACAAGAACAAATTAACAGTTGAAACACATGATTTTGGATAAACATCTATATCAAAATAGGAAATATGTACCTTGATTTGATAGTCTCCTTGTGAAAAATATGTGCCGGTGGCTAGATTCTAAAAACTTTTTGATGAACTTGTGGACACGCTCTCGTTCATCAATTGCTCGAAAAAAAATAAATGTAACTAATTATGAAAAAAAATATTTGATATAGAACTATAATGTCAACATGACATAAATATTAATATTTCTTCAGGAATAAGTATCATATATCATAATATGTATGGGCGGCAATTATTGGCATGACACGAACACGACACGATAAGAAATACGATTACAGAGACAAAGACACTATAAGGCATGACACGACACGAAATGACACGAAACACGAAACAGAAAGCATGAAATTCAAAATTAAGTTAGATTTACACTTATTGTTACATTCATGATCAAATAATATAGAAAATAGAAAAACACGATAGTACGACACGAACACGACACGGTAACACGATTTGCCACTGCTAATAACATGCGATACTTCAAGATCACAATGATTTAATTTAGATTTAAAAAAATCAATATTCTTCAGAAATATTGAATTATGATATAATTTGAGTACAAGTATGAATGATTGTTCTTTAAAAAAATAAATTCTTCAGGAATATTGAATTATTACATAAAATAAGAATACATACGTATATTCTTTCGGAATAATATATAGTTGTTCTATTTCAGGAGAAACAACTTGAATTGATATAACTAAACACATGACAGGAAAATAAAATAGTAAAATCATAAAAAAAGATTGCTTCTTCAAGACCAATTGTAGATCTTATATTATTCTTCAAGATACATAATATTCAAATATAATATACTGAGATATGATTGTATTTCTCCACTAACTACAATAATATAAATATATGGTTTTATTTCTCCACAAACTACAATAATATATATCGACAATCAATTTTAGATCTCATAGTATTTTTTAGGAATACATAATATTTAATTAAAATATGTTAAGATGGCTGTGTTTCAACAAGTCATTGTTTTAATAATCTTCTAGATTATTAATAATTGTTAGTATTTTTCAGGAATACATAATAAACAATTAAAATATGTTAAGATGGTTGTGTTTCTTCATGAATCACAATAAATTATTATTTTAATAATCTTCTAGATTATTAATAATTGTTAGTATTCTTCATGAATACATAATAAACAATCAAAAATGGTTGACATAAAAAAAATATCAATATAAAAGAAAGTCACGATCATACAATATCATAAAAAAAATGATAATAAAGTATTTAGTATTCAATTAATGAATGCTTTGGTCAACATAAACTATGTTAATGCAAATCAATTGTTACTATGGTAATTTGCAAAGTGGCGACACTAATTGTGTTAACATGATTACTGATCTCCATAATTCAAGCATGACTTAAAAATTGATCAAAAAATAGATCTTACAAATTAAACAAAGATGTACAAATGATAATTTAAATAATATATGATCTAACAATCTCTAATCGAAATGAGTCAAAATATAGTATGTAAGATCATTGATTTCGAAGAAAAAAAATCCATCACTCATTTCGAAAAAAAAACCCTAGTTGGAATAATAATAAAACTAAAACTAGATTTACTTATCACATGGCCAATTGATCATAAAGTCAAATAAATAAAATACATGGCATATTTGTTATATACTCAACACAGTAAAGACTCATGAACGAGTATTTTACAAATTGGCATAATTTAAATAGATCTACATACACAAGCAATCAACGAATAAAAGAAGATTGATAATACCTTGAGAAATAGTCGAACAATTGCTTGGGGAATTCGTAGAACAATATTGCTTGGGAATTAGTGGAATAATACTTTGGGGAATTGGTAGAATGTAAAACTAAGAAAAGAGAGGAGATAATGATCAAGATACAAGTTTATTATGGGGAATAAAGTCCCTTTTATAGATAGAGGACTAGGGTTTAGGCGTAGAATGGTCATTCATATAATATATAATTAAAGTAATTAATTAATTAAAACCTTTTTGAAGTATTTTTTATTAAATGCTTTACAAGTTTTGATGTCGCTATCAGAGTTGATATGCACATTAGTTTTTAGTACTATAAGAACCTGTTATATTGGAAGCTATTTATCAATTGTATCTTCATCTTAGATTCCTTCATCATTTTTTTTTTCATAACATAATATAGTTGGTAATAAAAAAATAAAATATTTATGAATATGGAATATGCCTTAAGTTTTTTGGGTCATGATTTCTAATATTGGAGTGTTTTTTTTATACGTGGGCAGAATAAGAAATAATTACATAATTACATAATATAACAAATTCAATACATTATATTTTAAAGTTTTTAACTAAATAATTATGTATGAAAATTTGTATATTAATAATCTGTGACTAACTAATATGATTTTGAGTATTTAACTTCCACACATAAATAATTTATTACTCTTAGTTTTATAATTACTTTCATATATATATATATATATATATATATATATATATATATATATATTGTAATTTATTTATGAGTAAATCTCACTTTTGGTACTCACAATATGGTGGAATTTCAATTTCAATACTCCAAGTTCAATTTTGGTCTCACTTTGTATTTTATTATCTGAATTACAAACTTATAAATTTTCTGTTTTTATTTACATTTCTTTCCATTTTTTTAAAAGTTTTAAATATTATATTTGATCCTTTTATATTTTTTTGAATTAAATTAATTATTTTATTTTATTTCATAAATTAAAAAATTACAAAATCTTAGTTTTTTATTTATATTTTTATTCATTTTTTGAATTCTCAAATATTTCTTAAAAATTAAATTAATTATTTCCCTCCATATTTGATGTTCCCGTTAACTTTAACGGAAAGTTAACACCGGATATGAAAAGTGAGATTAAAATTGAACTTGGAGTACTAATTTTGATACTTTACAAACTTGGGTACTAAAACTGGAATTTTGTCATACTTTGAACGACTCGATTACTTGGTGGTTAACTCGATTATTTAGAGGCTATCCCGAGTGAATTATCAAGCTGATTCAAAAAATATTAACTATAATAAAATAGACTAAAAAGGCCCTCAAGTTGTTTTATAATAATAATCCTCATTTATTTGGTACCTTTTTTCTTTCTTTTTTCTTTTTTGTAGTATTTTATATATTTTTAAAATATTTATATATTTTTTATTTTTAAAATTTAGAAAATAATTTTTATTATATAACTTTAATTTTTATTTTATAATATTTTATAACTTCTTGATCATTTTTATTGTTTTATTATTAACTTTCAATAGTTAATACTAGAATTAACTTTTATATATTTATTTAATTTATTTTATAACTATCGCCAATTTTATTCTTTCAATGTCTTTAAAATAAGTATTTAGAAATTAGTTATAATCTTATTATATTTCTATCTGATTTTGAAATATTTTGATATTTATATTATTATATTATATTTATAATATTTCTATTTTTTATTTTATTTAATTTTAGAAAATCTTAAAAATCATTTAGAATTAAAACATATATGTCATATTTTTAAAACTAAATTAATGATTTTTTTTGATTTATTTTATTATTTTATTACATTTATATGTTTTTTATTATTATTAAATAATTATTTATAATTCATAATATTTAATCCAATTTTAAAATATCTTAGGGTTTATTTTATATTATTTATATTATATGTGGTTTTTGTTACTTTTTTTTAATTTTAGTTTAATTAATATATATTTATAATTCAAACACAAAATTTTGTATTTATTTATTTAATTTTTTAATTTTTCCAAATTTATATTACAAGTATTATATTTTTATTGGTTAAAGGTTGATTTGGTAATTTTATAATTATGTTGATATAAATTATTTTTAATATAAAAAGTACAACAAAGTGCGACTAAAGTACAACTAGTTTATTTAGTTGTACTCAAACAAATTGATGTGATTGAATTATGACATAATATAATGATAAACTTTGAGGTACTTGTTGGAAAAAAAGTACAAATGGTACCAATAATTATAAAAGCCCAAATTTACTATAGGATCTTCAATTTGTCTTTGAAACAAAGACAAAACAAGGAGATGCGCGCATTTAATTTGTAATAAAAGTGATTAATATGATTGTTTCGCGACTAACTAAATGGGAGAGTTGAAACTATTGGTATGTGATAATAACAAGTTAAACTATAGTTGGAGGTATAATGTATTTTGCAAAAGTTGTTTCATAATATAGAAAAATAGAGTTATTTACCATTGATTTGTTTTAGAGCGCGCATATACGTAACTCATTTATTTATGAGTTAACCCCAATAAAAAGTAATTCAACAAAAATGTCAAATTACCCCTCAAATACTAAACACTTCAAATATATCATCTTCTCAAACCCTTCACAACCACTCCAACCCTGCCATTAGCGTCGCCTATCACACCGTCACCGCCACAACCATAGTTGCTGCCATTGTTCCACCGCTGAACAAGAAGAATAAAAAACGATGATGGGTTGTGAAACATAAGTGATGGACGTGGGTGATAAAGAGTAAGAAATAGATATAAAATAGGGGTGTTTGTCTCTGATTTCTCGAACAGAACTTATGTGTTCAAACTTTTTGATCAAACGATACAACGTTGTTCGATTTTTTTTTGTCGAACAACCCTTTTTTAGCCTAAAAAAGAACATTCAGATCAATTTTTATAACATGTATTTTGTGTTCGCATCAATTTTTTGAACATGTGTTTTGTGTTCGAATTAATTTTTTGAACATGTATTTTGTGTTTGAGAATGTGGCTCGAACGATTTTTTTTTAAGGCATTTTTATTTCATTTTTCTTTCTTCAATTGTACGAGAGTCATGGCGGCGGCAGTGTATTCTTGTGCGCGTGTTTTATTTATATTATTCAATAGCTGACTGCCATGACGGTGGTGGCGATGATGGGCAATGGCTGGAGTGGTGATGGAGAGTTGAAGGAGATGAAGTATTTGAGTTGTAGGGTTTGAGGATAATATTGATATTTTTGTGATAACATTTTGTAATTGGTGACCAATAAATAAACAAGGTACTTATATCTGTGCCATTTATTTTAAATTTGCTTATATTCACCGATAACCGTGATTTGAATATTTTAGGTTATTATATTATATTAATAAACTAATAATATCACACTTACATTGAATGAATTTACACCATCCATTTCAATTTGCTCCCTGCATCTCACGGGTTAAGCATTAGTTTCTAAATAAAAATGTATAACATATACGTTTTGGAAGTATACTTTATTAAATTCTTTACAAGTTTTAATGTCACTATCAGAGTTGATATGCACATTAGTTTTTAGTACTATAAAAACCTATTATATTGGAAGCTATTTATCAATTGTATCTTCATCTTAGATTCCTTCATCATTTTTTTTGGAGAAAATTCCCATATACTACATTCTATCAACCTTTAATTACCATTCAGTCATCTAGTTTTATTTCATCCCATTTGAGTCAAATATCTCCCATTAAATCAAAAACCAAAACTGAAATTATTTAAAATAACCTCCATAGTCATTCCCTCTTTCTTTTTCTTTTTTTCTTATTTATTTCGATACCTCCCTGTGCCCATCTTTCTTTCTCTTCTCTCGAAACCTACCTCAGTCTTAACGCCATGAGCAACAAAAACTCCCAAATCCATTTCCACAAAATTAAAATTAGGGATGCAAGAAATCAGTTTTGTCTCCTTTTTCTATGATGCACGCAATCTTCTTTTCGATCGCGAATCGGCAGCGGCAACGGGGCGGCCTTGAGCGGTGGAGGTGACGATTCCAAAGGATATGACCGGTGATCGAATTTCCTCTCCTCCTTCGACTCATCACCGATGAAGTTTGGGAAGGCGACAACATGGCAGCGTAAAGGGGAAGCAGAGACGGGGCGCTTACTCAAAGTTCCCGTCCTACAACCCTAACTCGGCGGTGACTCATCAAAGAAGAGCGGAGGCGACAGAGATAGCTTTCGGGCCTTGACTTTGGGCTGTGAGTATGGGAAAACGGTGGCAGTGGGTTTTGATTCGAGCCCTGATCCTCGGGTTCCTGGGTCATCTGGATAAGTAAATGACGATGGAGCAACGGTGATGCAGTGGTGGGTTTGTGGTTCACCAATTCCGATGACGTTCGTTCCTTGACCTGATTCGACGACATTGGTTTATGGGGTTTGGAGATTCGATGCTAGTTCACGGTTGGGTTCCGAAATAGTGGCTCGTGGAAGCAGAGTCGGTGTCCAACCCTTGAGTCCCTGGTTGTGATATGCTCGAGATTGGGTTTCGGCGGCAATGACAACACAAGACGCAGAAATGGGCGGCGACAAGGGTTTTGTCGCGATGCGTCTCGTGGCTGAATTCCGATTGGCGGCTCTGGCGAAAACATCTAACGGTGACGGGTCATCGAGTGAGCGGACTGAGGTGGTGACTCATGGCTGTTGGTAAGTTTTGGTTGGGTTTTAAACCTTGAGTTCAGATCAACAGCTTACGGATCACAGACTATCAATCAGGTCGTATCTAGCTCGGGTTTTGTTTTGTGGCCACACACGGACCTTGGTTATTTTGGTAATCATGTTGTTTTAGTAATCATGTTATTTTGTAGATGGAGGCGCTGTCAGGGAGGTGGTGGATGGAGGGTTGAGGGGTGAGATTGATAATCATGTTATTTTGGTGGGGTAGTTCTTGTTTGTGTTGGTGGTGGTGGTGGGGTAGAGATCTATGTTTGATTCATGTTGTTGGGGGGTTTGATAGGAATCTATGATTTTTTTGTTTTATGTAGTATAGAATTATGATTGTACATGATTGATGGCTAGAATGCAATTAATTTCTCAATGTAGTATAATTTCTCGATGATGTATATAATTTCGAAATATAGTTTGATTTCTTTTAATGTAGCATAGATTATGATATCCAAAATTGGTGAGTAGTATGAAGTTAATATGAAATTAATTTCTCTATGTAGTATATAATTTCTAAATGTAGTATACTTTATTTTTTATGTAGTATAGAATTATGATTGTTCAAGATTGTTAAGTAGTATGAAATTAATTTCTCAATGTAATAAATGTAATATATACTTTCTAAATGTAGTATGCATTTTTTTATGTAGTATAAAATTATAATTGTCCAAAATTGGTAGTTAGTATGAAATTAATACACAATAGTATGAATTTTAGATGGATTAAGCTTGAAATAAAAAAGAAAAGAAAAATTGAATTTATGTTTTGAATTAAGTGGGAAGTTAGAGATTTCAGTTAACTATTTGGGAAGAAATATTTTCACTAATTTGAAAACATGGGTAGTATGGAACTCGACCATGGGTAGTATAAAGTTAATATGAATTTTACTTGAAAAAACTAGAAGAAAGAAAAAGAAAATTGAAAAATAAAACAAATTGGGTAGTAAGGGTAAACTTGTACACTTATGTATTAAATTTGATTAAATAGGACATTAAATGAGTAAATGAGAAATTAATATTTTCAATGAATTGTTTAGGAAAAAATGTTTTCCTTTTGGACTATATGGAAATTGCCCCCTTTTTTTTTCATAACATAATATAATTGGTAATAAAAAAATAAAATATTTATGAATATGGAATCTGCGTTAATTTTTTTGGATCATGATTTCTAATATTGGAATGTTTTTTTTTTTCCTCTTAATAGTTTTGCAAGGGCCAGTTTGAGTGGAAGAGCAAAAAATTATAAAGTATGGGAAGGGTGTTCATATAACCGTCAGGAATAACTATTAGTCTCGGTAATAGTCAGAATTCATGAGTTAATTTGAACAACAACAAAAATTACATTTAGGTGTTCAACAACAACAACAACAACAACAACAATCATCGTGCATGATATACTTGGGAATATATTTTCATCAAAGAATTAAGTTCCATAATCTTATGCTTGTGAGATTCTGCATATGTATAACAGTGATTGAATGTGTCAGGTCTTTTCCAGACACTGGAGAGGGTTACTCCGTTTGAGTCATTAAACTGGGAGCACCTTTCTGGGCAGTCTTTGATGTTAGTCTTTTGAAGATCACAATCGAAAACCATGTCTGTTGTGCTCTCAAGGTATTTTCTGCCTTGATAAGGAATCTAACTATTGTGTTATACATATATGCTTGAAGTGTGTGTATGAACAATATGTTAAACCAAAATGATTTAGGATTGTTTAGGTGTTTGTGCAACTAATTATGCTTGATTTTTCCTTACTGCTTGTATTAGCTTCTGTGGTTATTAATAACTTTATAGACAAAATATCTCCCTATAAGGATGTTTGGTCGTATAATTTAGTTTTAGAGTTTATGTTAAATTGTTATTCTCATGATGCAGAGGGAGCTCTAGATGGTGTATTTGATATTTCTCACAGTGAAAAAAGGTTTGATGGATTTAACAAAAGTGCTCCCACACTTTTAAGATAATTGCAAACCTGAAGGGGGTGTTTGTATTTTAAGTTATATTTTTTGGTAATTAATCGAACCAAAAATATGTCCATATGTTGTAGTTTGTAAATTAGATATTCTATGATGGATTCATCTTTTGTCTTGCCTTTGTTTGTTGGTTAATTTGTTAATTATATATAAAATACGTTTTATATTAATGTCTCAAATGAAATTCTTTTATTGTATGATAATATTAGATACTTTTTAGTTTCTTACTCCAACTTTAATAGGAATCACTTTGAAAAATGTTCAATGAATTTAATTTGGGTAAAATGATATTTATACAAGTGCTCCGATACGTATTCAGATACTTTGTTATGTGATTTGTACATATTTGTGTGTGGTTTTTGTATATTTTTGTGTCCTGACGTGTGTGCTTTAGTCGAGTTTTAGTTGTATTTTGTCCCGTTTGTAATTATTTTGCGTTTTCGTAACTTTTGTTGTCTTTTTAGTATTTTTCGTATTTCTCTTTTGCTTTTTATAAATTTTTATGTTATTTTGGTTTTCTTTATTTTAGGGAACTCGGTCAAGCTTAGGAGCGTTTTCGAGAATCACAACTGGCTCGATTTGATGAAAACACGACTCATACCTGCGAAGCACAATCATCGACCGACGCGTGCATCGACGCCCAATCGACGCCTCTTCGACACACTCAAGATACGCCATAGTAAAAGACCAAGAGTACTTACAACAGTTTTCTTTTTTTCAATAATTGCACATTTTTTTAATGGTTTGAAAAACTTTTTTTTTTCTATTGCATACAAATTTATAGAGTCAAGCTACAACAACAACAACAACAACAATAATAATAAGTTTAGATATTCAAGTAACAATTAATAAAATGGTGAAATAAATAATAATAAATAAAAACATGATGAAATAATAGAGTTTCCAAAAATAATAAAGGGAAAAAGATTATAACCATCCTGTACTATACACGTTTTTTGGGTTTGCATCCTAACGTTTGTTTTGTAATTAATGCATCATACTCTATACAAAACTTTGAAAGTGCATCCTGTACTATACAAAATTTAGAAAAAACTAGTCTTATTAAATAAATAAAATTTATTATTTATTTAGTAATAAATTCGGTAATTTTTGCATATTTAATAAAATATGTCGGAACTAGTCTTAAATAAATAATAAATTCACCGGAACTCACATAAAGAATACGGGTTTGAAAATATGCAACCTCACTCGCGAGACTAGGTGAATTTCGACGAGTTTGGGCGAGTTGGTTGGTCGGAGGATGCACTTTCAGAATTTTTTGAAGTACAGGATGCATTAAATTACAAAACAAACGTTAGGATGCAAACCCAAAAAATGCGTATAGTATAGGATGGTTACAGTTTTTTTCCCAATAATAAATGGGTTAAAAGAGGAATAAAATTAAAAAACTTAGTGAGCTTATTTAAAATGCTTGTAATAGTAGCATTTGGGATAAACTCATCCAACTAAATAACGTCTATAATCAGCGAGGGACATATATCCATCGGTGCATAACGAGATATATATCCTCTCGGCAAATCCCTCTGTGAAATTACTGAGGGATAATATTTCCTTTGATAATCATGTATCGACGAGAGTTTTACTGTCGAAATAATTATGTTGACACATCGATTATCGACGGAAATTCGGTGATAAATTTTTCAGTAATCTACTATTTTTTAACTGAAATATTCCAATCTCAAGTTAATGAGGCTATACTTGATGGTCTGTTTGCTTTCTCTACTAGCAACACATCCCTTGAAGCTAATTACTAGTATAGTTGTTTGACCCACCAATGTTGAAAGTAGAAAAATTGACAAATGACAAAGAATTGATTATATGACACATTAAACATTTGACATTCTCAAGAACAATGTTGAACTTTAAACATTACTCTTAACAATGACTGTCATCAATTTAAAGTTTATCATCCAATTACTTTATTTATCTCTCATTTTTTTAAAGCTAAATAATAATTTACCAAAAAATATAATGTTAACATTAATATATTAGAGATTTTTTTTTAATATATAAATCAATATTTTTTTTACCATATAAACATAATTGACATTATTATATTGGAGATGCTATGAAAATGTTATTTACACCGTGTCCCTCAGGCCTTTTGGACAATTTATAACATGCACCTGGGTGCACCTTACTAGGTGTACCCTATAAAAATTTGTTATCACTCAATTATACGTGATGATATATGATAGTTATATGTGATTGCTATATGGTAGTTATACGTAATGATATGTGATAAAATTTTAGGGTTTACTTTTCCATTTTATGGTTTAGTTTTGCATTTTTTAGGGTTAATTTTTTATTTTAAGGTTTAGTTTTCCATTTTTTAACTAGTTTTCCATTTTAGGGTCCCGGTAAAAATCTATCATTCTATCAGTAATATTTGATAATATGCGTTAGTTATATGTGATGATATGTGATAAAAAATTTAAGGTTTAGCGTTTAATATTCAATTTTGGTGTCTAGTTTTTCATTTTAGTGTTTAGTCTTCCATTTTTTGGGTTTAATTTTTCGTTTTAGGTTTATTTTTTTCATTATAGGATTTTCAATTTTAAATATAAAATCTTAATTATTTGTGATGATATGTATCATGTATATGTGATGATATGTACCAATTATATATGACGATATATGTCAATTATATGCGATGATAAATTAAATTAATGAGTGCATGCAATGACTCTGACCTTTTGAGTTTTTCTATTTCCAGCTTCTTTATTAGGATAAACCCACAAATTCATGTGTGGGACCTTATTTGCCACATCAAAAAAAATAAAATAAAATTACAACTTATAAAAACCTCATATCACAATCATAAACTCAAAAAAATTTATATATTTTTTAGGGAAAAATATGCTGAACCCCCTGAATTATTCAGATTTTTACATTTTACCATACAATTTTTTTTTGTTACACTTTACTGTATAAACTAAGCCATTTTTACACTTTACCCTATATGGACAACTTTATCCCAGAAAATTGTGGTGAAAATTACACTTAACCCCCCATACTATATGTGTTTTTGCACATTACCATATAGCGTAATATTTTTTACATTTCACCAAAGTATTTCTTGTTTTATTTATTTATTTTTAAATTTTATGTATTCATTACCTACTAAACTAAATAATTAATACATAAATATTATAATATTTATTTTTTAATTAATAAACTTATTTATTTTATGTATTCATATTATAACTAGTTTAATACCCGTGTATTACACGAGATTTATCAAAAAATAAATATAAAAGAAATATTTGTGATAATTAAAAGTTTTTATATAAAATGAGAAATTCAAATGATGTATTTTCAACCCTTTCCTTGTACATGTTTAATTTATTTATTAATTATTATAATTATTAAAATTTTATTTTCATGCTTAGATTCAATTCATTAATAATTTTATTTACATACTTATAAAAATTCAAAAGAAATCACATTCTAAACTCGTGCCTAATCTCTACTTATTAATTATTATTACGTTATTTTGTATTTTAATGTTTAGATTAAATTCGTTAATAATATTATTTACATACTTTGAAAACATAAACGAATGTCATACTCTCAATTCGTGTCTCATTGTACCGATGTCTAATCAATATTTAATAATAACGGGGAAACCCGTATAAAATTGAGTTTGAAAAAATATAAAATATACAACACCCGCGTGTTACATGTGAATATGTGATATAAAAAATTAAATTTTATAAGACCTTGATAATTTTATTGGAAAAATGTCATGCATCTAACTTGTAGTAAATGTAATATTATTTTAATTTTTTTTTCTGCGTAAGATACTAATTTGTTCGTGCAGATATATAATATATATGTATCAATGCATTATATTTGAATTAGATAAAGAGATTTATAATATATTTAATATTTCTTTTTCTAGGCATAATTATTATTATTAGTATTAGTATTAGTATTACGTTATCTTTTTTGTTTCACTTTATTTTTGTTTTTTATTTGGTGTAACAATAGTTTTTCATATATATTTTTAATATTATTTTCAATTTATTATATTGGGACTAGATAAAAAAACTTTAAGTTTATATTTTTATATTTATTTCCCTTTTGTAATAACTTTATATAACTCATATTTTTCTTATATAAATATTTAGAATTATAGTAAAGTTATTTCAACTTTTATTGTAAATAAAAATTAATTCAACTTATATAGATTTTTTCTAATTAGATATAAATCTTTTATATTTTTATATTAGAAGAATAAAAGTAAGATATTGAATTGGACAAAATATGTTAAAGAAAGTATTATAATAACCCTATTATCTCCCTCATGTCTAAACTGCGTTTCCTTCGCGGTGCTCTCGTTGTCTATACACGGGGTATTCCGAAGCTAACATGGAAGCTGAGATTGCCCTTCAGGTCCAGCCCTCCTCCCTGCTCGACACTCAGGCTAGTATCCTTCGACAGAAGATCCGAGCTGAGTGGCTCAAGGATGGGGATCGTAACTCGGCCTTTTTCCATCGGAGTATCAAGGCTCGAGTTTCGAAGTCCACCATCGGTTATCTCATGATTGATGGGGTGATCAGCCACTCCCCTGATGCGATTCAGGGGAAGACCGTTTCTTTTTTCTCTAATCACTTCTCTGCTGGTCAATCTCTCCAGGACCCTACTTGGATTAATGAGTTTCTGCACCCTGCTGTTGACACTCATTCTCAAGGTTTTCTTTCTACTACTCAGAGCGATGAAGAGATTCGTGAGGTTGTTTTCCCCCTCGCCCCTAATAGTGCCCTTGGTCCGGATAGCTTTAATGGTCATTTCTTTCAGACGTGCTGGGACATTGTCGGACATGATGTTTGTTTGGCAGTCCGTCACTTCTTCGTTTCGTCCTCCCTCCCCACTGGCTTCAATTCCAATTTTATGATTCTTCTCCCGAAGTTTAAAGGTGCGATGCGGGTGGAGGACTTTTGGCCTATCGCCCTTAGTAACTTCTCCTTCAAAGTCATCACTAAGGTCATGGCTACCCGTCTTGGTGTAGTCGTTGGTAAGATGATTTCGGACTCCCAGTTTGGGTTTATTCCGGGCAAGCAGATTCACGATTGTATCGCAGTTGCTTCTGAGGCCTTTAATTGCCTCTCTTCCCGTGCCTTCGGTAAGAGCATGATCATGAAGATTGACATCCGTAAAGCCTTTGATACCTTGGATTGGGCCTTTTTTATTTCGGTCTTGCACCGTTTTGGTTTCCCGACTATCTTCATTGGATGGGTTGAGTCCATTCTTCAGTCCGCTCGCATCTCTGTGGTTATTAATGGTAGCCCCACTGGCTATTTTGGCTGTTCCAAGGGTGTTCTCCAGGGGGACCCCCTTTCCCCTCTTCTTTTTTGCATTGCGGAAGATGCCCTCGCGCATGCCCTCTGTTTCGCTGCCAATCGGGGTACGATATCTCTTTTCAAGGCCGGTCGTTCGTTGTATTTCCCGATGTGCCTTCTCTATGCCGACGACATCCTTGTTATGAGTCAGGCCTCGACTCGTAATGCTAGAGCCATTCTTGATATCTTCCGTCGCTATGGGGATTCTTCTGGGCAGATTCTCAGTCCAGAGAAATCTAAGATCTTTTTTGGCTCTTCGGTTACTCCTGCTGTTACTCGCCGCATCTGCCGTATCTCTAATTTTTCTGTGGGCTCCCTCCCGACTTCTTATCTTGGTGTCCCTATGTTCCGTGGTAGCCCTCGTGTTACTCATCTCGGTCCGATCCTTGATAAGACTTTAACCAAGTTTTGTACTTGGAAAGGTTCCTCTCTGTCTCTTGCTGGTCGTATTTGCCTTGTTAACTCGGTCATTACCAGCACTACTGTTCACTCCATGCTTATTCTTAAATGGCCGACCTCGCTTACTCGCAGGCTTGAGACTGCCATTAGAAACTTCATCTGGTCGGGTGATATTTCTAAGCGTAAGCGTTGTACTGTTGTAACATCCCATATTTTTATTTTAACTTGTTTGAGAATCATTAATACTCTATTACATTTTTATTATTTAAATTCTAATTTTTATCAGATGTTTAATTCTTTTTTAGCCTAATTTGATTTGACAGCATTTAATTAGATTTTCACAAGTTGTTATTTTATTTTAATTTCAAAGGCTTCATAAAATCTAGAAGCCCAAATGAATTTTCATAATCAAAGAGGTCATCCATGTTTTATATAAAATCTTTTAGTTCATTATATTTCATTCCCTGATTTAATCCCAAGTATATTAGATTATTTAGTTCAAGTTATACGAGTTTATATATTCAAATTAGATTTGAAAATCTATAGAATTTCATATCAAATTAAGTTTTGGACTTTACCTTTAAACTGAAATTTGTGGGCTCATTTTATGAAGGGCCCAACAAGAGTACATTACATGMGCATATTTTCTTAGATCTCAGAATAAGTATTTCTTCCAAGCGTTTCCCTTTGTTACGTTGAGAGTTTTCAGCGAGTGATCAACAGTCCAAATAAATTATAACTCTTAAACCTAACCTAGTTATAATCTAAGCTCTTCTTAATAACCTCACTTTCGGCCGCAATTAATTTCACGAACAACTTAGAAACACAAAATACGAGTTTCTTGCCATCTCTTCATCATTAAACAAGATCACCAGCCTAACTCTTTGAACTCGTTTTCCTCCCTGATTCATATTTAGTTTTCAAGTTTACAAACAAAGCAAGAACCAGAATTCCAACATCTCAAAACCAAGTTATTGATTCCATTCCCGGCCACCGTATGATCCGAGAAAAACTCGTCAACGAATCTTTTAAGCGAGTCTAGAACCAAACCCAGAGTTTTGAATTGAGAGCCCGAACACAGCCAAAGTTCTTGTTCATATGAACCAACGTGCGTTGACTCGGCCAGGCCCTGAAATCGTTCCGAATCTGTCAAGGCAGATGACCTAAGCCCAGACTTGAACCTCGCACTCCAGAATACGCAATTGAACTTGTACATCTGAATCACGTCACACCGGCCGTCGTTTCCAGTCGGACTGAAGCCGTCGTTGATTGAAGGCGAAGAGGTCGCCTGTCGGTTTAAGCCGGAGCCACCACCATCCCTGTTGGTCGTCTCAGCCGGCAATTTCACGCGGCGATCCCGAGCCGAATACGAGATGGATTGATCGGTGGCCCGTAAGCCAGCAAACTGGGCCTGACTGACGCAGAAAGACCCAGTCCCAGCCGTCGCCTCAGCCTGCACTTTCTGCCGAGATTACCGTCGTCATCACCGTCGATTCGCCGGAGACCCAGAACCACCGAACCAGAAGTCCTCCTGACTCCGCCACCAAGACGCCATGAAGCCTCAGCCCGTTTCAGGGCCGACGAACTGAAAACGGACCCAATTGCAACCGCCGATTTCCAGTTCATAGGAGAAGGATCCGCCCGATTACACCGAAATCGCTGACCTCCTGTCTCTTATACACATCTAGATGTGTATAAGAGACAGTGTTAATGGTGGGCTGGAGAGTTTTGTTTGTGGGTTTGAGATGGTATAATTGGAAGAAGTGGATGGGCTTGAGCTTGGGCCTGCAAGCAAGGGTTTCCGTTCCATATATTTATTCCAATTCCGTTTATATGTAGAAATCGAGGATTTTGAGGATTAGGATGATCATCCAAGCACATATAATTCACGAGTTGCATTTATCAAGTCAAGTCACGTTTTCTGCATATTTCAAGATTTCAAACGTCAGTTTAAAGGTAGGGATAACTAAAACCTTTCTATTTACAGTTCATATTTAAATGCGTATTATTTTAGCCTATGTTGATGATTATATAACCCAGAGGTGGCGTTTCGTCACAAATTATGTGGCACATAGTCATGCGACCCAGAGAGTTTTTAAAAATTGTCGCATGACCCAGAGATAGAGGTGCATCAATGCACAACAAAGGTACATTTATTGTACAACAGAGGTGCAGCAATGCACAATAGAGGTACATTTATTGTACAACAGAGGTGTAATTTATTATACAACAGAGATATGATTGTCCAGAACTACGATATTATGCAATTATTATGAACTGTACTCCCTACTGAGCGAGTTGAAAGCTCATCCCTTTTTAAATAATATTTTTCAGGTCATGTGAAATCGGAACGAAAGCGTGGGTGGCGACGACTATAGTAAAACTACGATTTAAAGTTTTGAGATTTTATTTATATTTCAAATTTAATCAATTAGTCGTATTTGAATTTATTATTTTATTTACTCAAAGATTAACTATTAAATATTAAATTTATTTGAATGCTATTTATGAAACTCCATTACTAATAATATTATTAATATCAATATTATTATTATTAATCTTTATTAAAGTCAAATGATATTAGATTTATTTACTTTCATTGAAAAGATATTAGCCTGCTTTATTTAATTAAAGTTGTTTGATTTAATTGTATGTTTATTTTTAAATTAACTTAGAATGATTATAAAAAGTAACGTCCTCGTATTACTTTTATTAAAATATAATTACTTCCACTTGTGTTTCCGCTATGAAAAACTGGGATGTTACAACTGTTAACTGGGCCCCGCTGTTGTGCCCCTCGTGAGGAAGGCGGTCTCGGCATCCGTTCCGTCACTACTGCCAATTCCTCGTTTCCCTTCAAGTTTGCTAATAATTTGTTCAATAAGGACTCCATGACCTTCCGTCTTCTCCGTGAGCATTTTTTTAAGACGAATGGTTCCCCCCGTGCCCATGTCTCCTCGTCCATCTGGGGTGGCATCAGGAGTCACGTTTCTAGCATTTTGGAGAATTCCCGTTGGATTCCGGGCAGCGACTCCATATTAGTTTCTGGTGGGATAACTGGCTTGGTTATTCCATCGCTTCCCGCATCGGCATCCCTGAGACTCTTAGGCCTCGCTTTTCTCAGAGTATCGCTGATTACTTCTTTTCTGGGATCTGGCACATCATGGAGAGCTTTCTTGTTACCTTCACTGACATCGTCATCGATATCCTCAGATTTTCTATTGTTCCCTTCACCGATGATAAGAGAGTCTGGTCCATTTCTCCTTTTGGGGACATCTCTGCTAAGATTGCGTATGATCATCTCCATTCGAAGTTTCTCAAGGTTCGTTGGGGCAGTTGGATTTGGTCCGCTCATATTCCGGTGCGGCGTTTCCAGCTCCCCTTTCAGGTGGTTTTGATCATTTTTTGTATTTTTGCTATTGACTGTCGTTTTTAGTGCGCAGGCTACTCTTCCTTTGGAAAGCGGCCTTTATCTCGACGATATGGACGATTTGGCATTTCAGGATGCAATTACGTCCACCAATGGAGTTCGCCCCTCCACCACAGTTCATCCGCTCACTTTTAGCTGAGTCTTCGCCCTGGATAACGGCTCGATGGCAAATACTGTTTCAAGACCTGTTTATGTTTGTGGCAAATTGGGCGTGCGTGTTAGACCCGCACCCCAAATACTGTTTCAGACCTGCAAATTGGGCGTGCGTGTTATATTTTTTCAGGTCATGTGAAATCGGAACGAAAGCGTGTGGGGCGACGACTATAGTAAAAACTACGATTTAAAGTTTTGAGATTTTATTTATATTTCAAATTTAATCAATTAGTCGTATTTGAATTTATTATTTTATTTACTCAAAGATTAACTATTAAATATTAAATTTATTTGAATGCTATTTATGAAACTCCATTACTAATAATATTATTAATATCAATATTATTATTATTAATCTTTATTAAAGTCAAATGATATTAGATTTATTTACTTTCATTGAAAAGATATTAGCCTGCTTTATTTAATTAAAGTTGTTTGATTTAATTGTATGTTTATTTTTAAATTAACTTAGAATGATTATAAAAAGTAACGTCCCTCGTATTACTTTTATTAAAATATAATTACTTCCACTTGTGTTTCCGCTATGAAAAACTGGGATGTTACAACTGTTAACTGGGCCCGCTGTTGTGCCCCTCGTGAGGAAGGCGGTCTCGGCATCCGTTCCGTCACTACTGCCAATTCCTCGTTTCCCTTCAAGTTTGCTAATAATTTGTTCAATAAGGACTCCATGACCTTCCGTCTTCTCCGTGAGCATTTTTTTAAGACGAATGGTTCCCCCCGTGCCCATGTCTCCTCGTCCATCTGGGGTGGCATCAGGAGTCCACGTTTCTAGCATTTTGGAGAATTCCCGTTGGATTCCGGGCAGCGACTCCATATTCAGTTTATGGTGGGATAACTGGCTTGGTTATTCCATCGCTTCCCGCATCGGCATCCCTGAGACTCTTAGGCTCGCTTTTCTCAGAGTATCGCTGATTACTTCTTTTCTGGGATCTGGCACATCATGGAGAGCTTTCTTGTTACCTTCACTGACATCGTCATCGATATCCTCAGATTTTCTATTGTTCCCTTCACCGATGATAAGAGAGTCCTGGTCCATTTCTCCTTTTGGGGACATCTCTGCTAAGATTGCGTATGATCATCTCCGTCCGAAGTTTCTCAAGGTTCGTTGGGGCAGTTGGATTTGTCCGCTCATATTCCGGTGCGGCGTTTCAGCTCCCCTTTCA
The DNA here is from genome assembly GCA_014905375.1 of Phtheirospermum japonicum. Taxonomy (NCBI): domain Eukaryota; kingdom Viridiplantae; phylum Streptophyta; class Magnoliopsida; order Lamiales; family Orobanchaceae; genus Phtheirospermum; species Phtheirospermum japonicum. Next base: position 202,012 of record BMAC01000780.1, read on the forward strand.
GGTGGTTTTGATCATTTTTTGTATTTTTGCTATTGACTGTCGTTTTAGTGCGCAGGTACTCTTCCTTTGGAAAGCGGCTTTCATCTCGACGATATGGACGATTTGGCATTTCAGGATGCAATTACGTCCACAATGGAGTTCGCCCCTCCACCACAGTCATCCGCTCACTTTTAGCTGAGTCTTCCGCCCTGGATAACGGCTCGATGGCAAATACTGTTTCAGACCTGTTATGTTTGTGCAAATTGGGCGTGCGTGTTAGACCCGCACCCCTATCGACCCTTACCCTGTGTCTTGGTTCCCCCCCCCACCTGGCTAGATTAAGGTGAATACTGATGGTAGTGCTCTGGGCTGTCCTGGAGATTGCGTTGTGGCTGGCATCTTCCGCACTTGTCGGGGCTTTGTTAAAGGCGGCTTCTCTAGACCGCTTGACTAGGGTTATGCCTTTGAGGCTGAGTTGGAGGCCGCGATTATTGCGGTCGAGGAGGCTGATCAGAGAGGTTGGAGACGGATTTGGCTGAAAATCTGATTCGACTTACGTGGTGGAGCTTTTTGTGAAGCGTAGTCTGGATGTCCCATGGCGTTTCCCTGGCTCGTTGGCGTCGGATTCTTTTTATCACTAACTTCGATCGAGTTCATGGTTTCGCATGTTTATCGAGAAGGCAATCGCGCTGCTGATGTGCTTTCCAAATCCAATTCTCCTCGTTACGACTGGTTCACGTCACCCCGGCGTTTCTCTTGGATCTGGTGAACGATGATATTCTGAGTAAAACGGTGTACCGTTCATCACGATCCTGACATCAGCCCCTCGGATGGCAGTCTAATCTCGGTCCGGCAGAGGACTTTGGTATTGCTGCTTTCTGGATCACGACCTGCTTGTTGCAGCTATTTTTTATTTTTAGCCGACTTGTGGCTCTTAGAGTTTTTCATTGCTCTGTTCTGTTTCCTTCTACTATTGGCGTGGGGAGGGTACTCTTTCCTCTACGAGGGTTTTCTCCCACAA
>BMAC01000780.1:203036-242829 GCA_014905375.1 Phtheirospermum japonicum
CTCGCACTCCAGAATACGCAATTGAACTTGTACATCTGAATCACGTCACACCGGCCGTCGTTTCCAGTCGGACTGAAGCCGTCGTTGATTGAAGGCGAAGAGGTCGCCTGTCGGTTTAAGCCGGAGCCACCACCATCCCTGTTGGTCGTCTCAGCCGGCAATTTCACGCGGCGATCCCGAGCCGAATACGAGATGGATTGATCGGTGGCCCGTAAGCCAGCAAACTGGGCCTGACTGACGCAGAAAGACCCAGTCCCAGCCGTCGCCTCAGCCTGCACTTTCTGCCGAGATTACCGTCGTCATCACCGTCGATTCGCCGGAGACCCAGAACCACCGAACCAGAAGTCCTCCTGACTCCGCCACCAAGACGCCATGAAGCCTCAGCCCGTTTCAGGGCCGACGAACTGAAAACGGACCCAATTGCAACCGCCGATTTCCAGTTCATAGGAGAAGGATCCGCCCGATTACACCGAAATCGCCGACCTCTGGCCGCCCTTGGATTGAATCAGCCGCGGCCCGGTCGCCTTCCATCCTCGCCGCAGAGCCAGAGAAGCTGCCGTTGCCGCCGTCGAGCCCCGTCGCTGCTACCGCCGTTCTCTAGGACGATGCTATGCTGGGAATCACCGAGAACCCATCACCGTAGTTGGAAGATGATCCACCCCAGAAACCCAACATCCATCAGCCACCGCCTGCGGCTCTTCCTCACCGTGCGCCGCCCTACTCTCCGCCCGCGTGAAACCCTTGCCGACGAGTACGCTAGTGGTGTGTGTGTGTAGTGTAATGCTGTCGGTGGGGAAAAGAAAGTAACGGGAGATGGATAACAAGGAATAGAGGGCTTTTGGAATCATTTTTGGGAATTTAATTCTTATTGAATTGGTGAGTGATGTGTGGATGATGATTTGGGAATTTTAATGGTCAATAGGTTGATGTTGGTTGAGTTGCAGGGAGGGGAGTAGTACGGGGAGAGAGAAAAGAGAATGAGTGGGCTAATGGGTTTTTAATCATGTTAATGGTGGGCTGGAGAGTTTTGTTTGTGGGTTTGAGATGGTATAATTGGAAGAAGTGGATGGGCTTGAGCTTGGGCCTGCAAGCAAGGGTTGGTTATAATTGGAAAAGGATAATGGGGGTTGATATTTGAGTTTTGTCTTGTGGGCTGGGTTTGTCTTGACCTTTTAATCGTTGGGCCGAATTACAAATCCCCTTTTGTTAATCTATTTAACTCTTGCCCGGCTTTCGGTTCCGTAAGTTCTTTTGAGCTGAAGTTGTTCGAGTAATTATTCGTTTCTATTTCCGTTCCATATATTTATTCCAATTCCGTTTATATGTAGAAATCGAGGATTTTGAGGATTAGGATGATCATCCAAGCACATATAATTCACGAGTTGCATTTATCAAGTCAAGTCACGTTTTCTGCATATTTCAAGATTTCAAACGTCAGTTTAAAGGTAGGGATAACTAAAACCTTTCTATTTACAGTTCATATTTAAATGCGTATTATTTTAGCCTATGTTGATGATTATATAACCCAGAGGTGGCGTTTCGTCACAAATTATGTGGCACATAGTCATGCGACCCAGAGAGTTTTTAAAAATTGTCGCATGACCCAGAGATAGAGGTGCATCAATGCACAACAGAGGTACATTTATTGTACAACAGAGGTGCAACAATGCACAATAGAGGTACATTTATTGTACAACAGAGGTGTAATTTATTATACAACAGAGATATGATTGTCCAGAACTACGATATTATGCAATTATTATGAAATGTACTCCCTACTGAGCGAGTTGAAAGCTCATCCCTTTTTAAATAATATTTTTCAGGTCATGTGAAATCGGAACGAAAGCGTGTGGTGGCGACGACTATAGTAAAACTACGATTTAAAGTTTTGAGATTTTATTTATATTTCAAATTTAATCAATTAGTCGTATTTGAATTTATTATTTTATTTACTCAAAGATTAACTATTAAATATTAAATTTATTTGAATGCTATTTATGAAACTCCATTACTAATAATATTATTAATATCAATATTATTATTATTAATCTTTATTAAAGTCAAATGATATTAGATTTATTTACTTTCATTGAAAAGATATTAGCCTGCTTTATTTAATTAAAGTTGTTTGATTTAATTGTATGTTTATTTTTAAATTAACTTAGAATGATTATAAAAAGTAACGTCCTCGTATTACTTTTATTAAAATATAATTACTTCCACTTGTGTTTCCGCTATGAAAAACTGGGATGTTACAACTGTTAACTGGGCCCCGCTGTTGTGCCCCTCGTGAGGAAGGCGGTCTCGGCATCCGTTCCGTCACTACTGCCATTCCTCGTTTCCCTTCAAGTTTGCTAATAATTTGTTCAATAAGGACTCCATGACCTTCCGTCTTCTCCGTGAGCATTTTTTTAAGACGAATGGTTCCCCCCGTGCCCATGTCTCCTCGTCCATCTGGGGTGGCATCAGGAGTCACGTTTCTAGCATTTTGGAGAATTCCCGTTGGATTCCGGGCAGCGACTCCAGAGTTAGTTTCTGGTGGGATAACTGGCTTGGTTATTCCATCGCTTCCCGCATCGGCATCCCTGAGACTCTTAGGCCTCGCTTTTCTCAGAGTATCGCTGATTACTTCTTTTCTGGGATCTGGCACATCATGGAGAGCTTTCTTGTTACCTTCACTGACATCGTCATCGATATCCTCAGATTTTCTATTGTTCCCTTCACCGATGATAAGAGAGTCTGGTCCATTTCTCCTTTTGGGGACATCTCTGCTAAGATTGCGTATGATCATCTCCATTCGAAGTTTCTCAAGGTTCGTTGGGGCAGTTGGATTTGGTCCGCTCATATTCCGGTGCGGCGTTTCCAGCTCCCCTTTCAGGTGGTTTTGATCATTTTTTGTATTTTTGCTATTGACTGTCGTTTTTAGTGCGCAGGTACTCTTCCTTTGGAAAGCGGCCTTTATCTCGACGATATGGACGATTTGGCATTTCAGGATGCAATTAGGCTGGCATCTTCCGCACTTGTCGGGACTTTGTTAAAGGCGGCTTCTCTAGACCGCTTGACTAGGGTTATGCCTTTGAGGCTGAGTTGGAGGCCGCGATTATTGCGGTCGAGGAGGCTGATCAGAGAGGTTGGAGACGGATTTGGCTGAAATCTGATTCGACTTACGTGGTTGAGCTTTTTGTGAAGCGTAGTCTGGATGTCCCATGGCGTTTCCTGGCTCGTTGGCGTCGGATTCTTTTTATCACTAACTCGATCGAGTTCATGGTTTCGCATGTTTATCGAGAAGGCAATCGCGCTGCTGATGTGCTTTCCAAATCCAATTCTCCTCGTTACGACTGGTTCACGTCACCCCCGGCGTTTCTCTTGGATCTGGTGAACGATGATATTCTGAGTAAAACGGTGTACCATTCATCACGATCCTGACACCAGCCCCTCGGATGGCAGTCTAATCTCGGTCCGGCAGAGGACTTTGGTATTGCTGCTTTCTAGATCACGACCTGCTTGTTGCAGCTTATTTTTTATTTTTAGCCGACTTGTGGCTCTTAGAGTTTTTCATTGCTCTGTTCTGTTCCTTCTACTATTGGCGTGGGGAGGGTATTTCCTCTACGAGGGTTTCTCCCACAAGGGTGGGTTTACCTCGAGAGGTTTTAATGAGCCCTGAATAGATGCCTTTGGTCAAGGAACAGACGTCGTGATTTTTATTTGTATTAACGCTTTTTCTACTTTTTAATATTATTCAAAAAAAATATTATAGTAGGTAAGATGTAATAAAAGAAAAATATTGAATTAGGCAAAATATAATATTAGGAAAGTATTAAAGTAGGTGAATATATAATAAGGAAAAATACTAAATTAGGTTAATATTAAACTCGGATGACACCGAAGCACTAATTTTTTTTCCAAAACTAACGAAGCATGGGAAGTAGACAAATAGGACAGGAATATTTTGTATTAATATAGGGAGAGATATTTAATTTTCTTAATATTATAATTAAAAAGATAGATTAAATTAAGGGAAAATTCCCAATTAGTATCAAATCAAAATTCTATTTACCGTTTAGTTACTTTAAAATATTTTATCCCATTAAGTTCAGTTAATTTTATTAATTAATAAATAATAAATAGGAACTGTTTGTATTGCCCCTAAATAAAATCTCGATAGCTGCGGAAACAACAAATTCCAAAATATGAACATGAGACTTTTCCAACAAATTCAAATTGCTACGATTCAGAACTCTCGATAGCTTTCCCTCAACTGAGTTGCGGGAAAATAACAAATTACAAAATATGAACATGAGACAAATTCAAACTGCTTCGATGACTTTTCCAACAAATTCAAATTGCTCCGATTCAGGAAATTGTGTGTCCTCAACTAAGTTGCGGCTTTTCCAACAAATTCAAATTGCTCTGATTCAGAAAATTGTGTGTCCTCAACTAAGTTGCGGAAAAATAACAAATTCCAAAACATGAACGTGAGACTTTTCCAACAAATTCAAACTACTCCGATTCAGAAAATTGTGTGAATTGTAATTGAGAAATTATTTGAATTGTAATGTAGTCAGAGAATAACGCATAAACTCAATCATACCCATTCACATACTAAAAGGACCAATCAAATCCCGTTAGTATGAAATTATAAAGGAAAATATGAAATTTCGCGAATCCTTAGTATGAAATTCTAAAAGAATTTTCCAAGTTTGTATGAAATTTTCAAATCAAATTAGTACGAAAAAAGACCAATCAAATCCCGTTAGTATGAAATTATAAAGGAAAATATGAAATTTCGCTTTTCCAAATTTGTATGAAATTTTCAAATCAAATTAGTACGAAAATTTTATTAGTACGAGATTTTAAAGGAAACTATGAAATTCGAATTGGTCAAATTCTCAAAATTGTGTGAATTGTATTCTGAAAATTGTGGGTATTCTTGTGAATCGTGTGAATTGTGGAGAACAACGCATTATAGAGAAAAAATTGTGTGTAGACAATTTTTTTCTTTTTTGCGTGAAATTAGGAATCGTAGATGAGGGTTTGTATTAATTTAGGCTTAAATTTGTAATGGATGTGTAGGAGTTAAATATAGAAAACATATGGAAAATCGTTTTGCCTAAATGGAATATGTTTCTTTGCTTTTGGCCTAATTGGTAAAAGCCCCTTAAATTAATTATTTTGGCAGTGTATCGGACGTCTATCAATTAAGATATTAAATAATAAGTTTGGTTCAATATTCTCTAATTTAATTTTAATATTTCAATAAAATAATATTTTCAAAAATAAAATCGGACTAAAGTAACTATACTAGTAGTGTTTTGAAGGCGTACCAAAGTACTAAGTTTGGTTCGTATTCTCCTATTTATGAGTTCAAAACACTACTAATATACATAGTTTAGTTTTTGAATTATAATATTAAAAGAAAATAAATATTATAATATGAATACATATAATAAATAAGTTTATTAATTAAAAATAAATATTAGAATACTTATTTATTGATTATTTAATTTTAGTAGGTATTGAATATATAAAATGTAGACATAAATAAGTAAAACAAAACATATTTTGGTTAAAACAAAAAAATATTACTGTTATATGGTAAAATGCAAAAATACACATAGTATGGGGGGTTAAGGTTAATTTTCAACAAAGATTTTAGGGGTAAAATTGTCCATATAGGGTAAATATAAAACTCGCATAGTTCATATGACAAAATATAATAAAAAATATTTTGTATGGTAAAACGTAAAAATTCAAATAATTAAGAGGGTTTAGTGTATTTTTCCCTATTTTTTAAATAATAACAAAAAAATTGGATCATGTCTTCTCAACATTTATTCATCTGCAGTTTGTGTTCATGCAAAACTAAAATTTAAAGGAAAAAATATACTGAACCCCCTAAATTATTCAGATTTTTACATTTTACCATACATTTTTTTTTTGTTACACTTTACCATATAAACTAAGCGTTTTTTACACTTTACCCTATATGGACAGTTTTACCCCTCAAAAATTGTGGTGAAAATTACACTTAACTCCTCATATTATGTGTGTTTTTTCACTTTACCATATAGCGTAATATTTTTTACATTTCACCAATATATTTCTTGTTTTATTTATTTATGTTTACATTTTATGTATTCATTACCTACTAAACTCAAATAATTAATATATAAGGATTCTAATATTTATTTATTTTTAATTAATAAAATTATTTATTATATGTATTCATATTATAATATTTAATTTTGTTTTAATATTATAATTAAAAAAATAGACTAAATTTATCATTTTGGTAGTGAATTGGGTGTGTCGATTAAGATATTAAACAATAACTTTGGTTTTATATTCTCTAATATAATTTTAATATTTTAATAAAATAATATTTTGAAAAATAAAATCAAACTAAAGTAACTATATTAGTAGTGTTTTGAACTCGTACCAATGTAATAAGTTCGGTTCGTATTTTCCTATTTATGATTTCAAAATACCACTAATATAGTTAAATTATTTTCTGAATTATAATATTAAAAGAAAAATAAATATTATAATATGAATACATGTAGTAAATAAGTTTATTAATTAAAAAATAAATATTAGAATACTTATTTATTGATTATTTAATTTTAGTAGGTAACGAATATATAAAATAGAGACATAAATAAATAAAATAAGAAATATCTTGGTTAAATAAAAAAATAATTACGTTATATTGTAAAGTGCAAAAATACACATAGTATGGATGGTCAAGTGTAAATTACACCAAGGTTTTCAAAGAATAAAATTGTTCAATTGTTTTTATATGGTAAAATGTAAATCGTTAATTCAGGGGCTTTAAATGAAATCCAAGCCTTGTTACAAAAAATCCCAATATGCAGCCACTCAAGCTTCATCAACCGACACTCTGCAACAAGGGGACACTTTAAACTCATCTTTTCAGCTGGTCTCCGCCAATAGGCTTTTCACATTAGGGTTTCACACACCGCAAAACACCAATAACAGCTACTTAGCCGTATGGTAAACCAATGGCTCGTACCCTCCGGTGTGAATCGGCAACAGGGAAAACCCTATTCCCCCAAATCCAAACCCGATTCTCACAATAGGCGCCGCCGGGAACCTCACAATCACCCACGGCGGCGGAGAATCTTTCGAGGTATATTCCGGCGGATCAAGGAACAACTTATCATCTACTTTATTGGATTCTGGGAATTTTGTAGTATCAGAAATGAGTTCGTTTTTATGGCAGAACTTTGATTATCCCACTGATACTCTTCTTCCAGGGATGAAATTAGGGTTTAATCGCAGGACTGGGCGAAATTGGACAATTTCTTCATGGTTCGACGAAAATAATCCAGCTACAGGGGCTTTTACCATGGAGTGGGATCCAATTGTTGGCAGATTGTTGATTAGACGAAGAGGGGTGATTTATTGGACAAGCGGCCAAATGAAGGATTATCATGTCGATTTGGGGGATTTGAGAGTTAAAGAGTTTGAGAATATTTTTTCGCCTGATGTTTTTAACTTGAAAACTTTACCAATGTTACTAATGGCGAGGAGGAATATTTTACGTATACACTCCTAAATGTTCCAAACATGACTCCTGATGAACGGAAAGTTATTTCAGGGTGGAGGCTTGATTATAATGGGGATATACGCGACACGAAAAGGGTTATTACGATTGCAGCTTCGAGTCAATGCTATGGCTATAAACCTAAGAGGTCTGGTATATCAGCGGGCTGTGAACTGTGGGAACAGCCCACGTGCAGGAATGATCGTCAGACTTTTGATTTTAGCGCGGTTAATGGGACTGAAGCTGTTTATGACCGTAACTCAAGCCTTGGTCCGAGTGACTGTAGGAAGATATGCTGGGACGATTGTCTGTGTGTTGGTTATAGTCACGATTTTGTGACGGATGGTTGTATGCATTGGAGAGGGAGAAATGTGGAGTCTTGATGGTGTTACTAATGCTAATAGGATGTATGTTCTTGAAACTGCACCTTCGGCAAAGGTTGGTTCGATATGTTGATATTATGTATTTGTGGACGTTCTTATGCAAATAATTTGGATGACAGTCTGATAGGGAAAAGGGAAGAAGAATTACACAAGCTGCTGACATTAGATGGATATACAGGCGACAATGGAGGAGGCAAGAGTAACGATCTTAGGCTGTTTACTTATTCATCAATCCAATCTGCAACCCGAAACTTTTTGTCAGACTATAAACTGGGACAGGGTGGTTTTGGCCCTGTTTATAAGGTAAAGTTTCTCAGCATTGTTCCTATTTTGGTTGCTCAGCATTCAAGTTAATTGTCTTTATCAGAAGTAAGAGTTGTTCTATATTGTGGGACAAATAAACTCGATTCTCAAAAAGATAACCAAATGTTAATTAATTAATTATTATTATTATTTTTTGTCAATATTGTGAACGATTGATTTTTCTCAATCCTTTCTTTTTTTTCTTGGTTACATAAGAGGTTGGTTGACAGGAATATTGAAAATTAGGCCCATCATGTTAAACCCCTAGTTACAAGTTATTTCCATTCAACTTTACAGGGTAAAACATCGGAGGGCCAAGATATAGCAGTAAAGCTTCTTTCACGACAATCAGGACAGGGATTGCTCGAGTTTAAAACTGAGCTAATACTTATTTCTAAGCTGCAGCATGTGAACCTTGTTAAACTTGTAGGCTTTTGCATTCATGGAGATGATAAAATGATAATATATGACTACATGCCCAACAAGAGTCTGGATTTCTTTCTATTCAGTGAGTTCCATCTACTTTCTTTAACTAATTATTAACACAAGGGATCATTACAAAAACTACCCCAAAGTTTAGCCTTATTACAAAAAGACCCCATTATCTTTCAAAATTACGAATTCCCTTAAAGTGTTACAAACGCTCCCTAGAGGTATGTATTTACCTAACTAATACCCCCTCTTGAGGGTGCAATTTGTATTGTGAGAGAGTAAAGCCTTTTTGTAATTAGGTAAATCTTAAGGTATGTTTGTAATTAATCAATAATAGGATGTACCAATAATAAGTACTTGAAAGTTAGTGAARAGTATCTCTAAGAACATTAAATTTCCAATGTACTACTTTTTCTATCAAATGAAATGAAAGATGTAAACGTAGGTGATATAGGAGTTCAATTGAAACATTTATGAGATAAGATTTAGTTAGAATGCAAATGAAAGGGATTCAATATTGTATTATATTCAAGTGTGGATATTAATGTGATGTTTCTGCACTAAAGGTCCATCTGGGAAGGAGCAATTGGATTGGCAGAAACGTTTCAATATAATCGAGGGGATTGCTCAAGGAATACTCTATCTTCACAAATACTCACGACTTAAGATAATCCACCGAGATTTGAAACCAAGTAATATATTACTTGACGAAAACATGAATCCCAAGATTTCCGATTTTGGTCTTGCGAGAATCTTTAAGCAGGACATAAGTGAAGCTAACACGAACAGGCGTGTTGGGACCTAGTATGTAACAAACAACCTTCTTACATGAATATGCTTGTTTGTTTTTGAAGAGTTCATATTAATCATATTTTTTTGTATGTTTCACAGTGGTTACATGGCCCCTGAGTGTGCGATGCAGGGGATATTCTCAGTAAAATCAGATGTCTATAGTTTTGGTGTTTTAATACTTGAGATTGTGAGTGGTCGGAACAACAATAGCTTCCACGAAATCGAAGGTCCTCTAATCCTTGTGGAATATGTAAGATTTTATGTAATTAAAAAAAAAACCCTCTAGTTATCTTTCAAATTACATATACCTTCTTACACAACCCATTGAAATTTGTATATACCTAACAAGTACTCCTCTCTTGATGGTCCAATTTTTAAAGAAGAAACAAATGCCAGGCACATATTTCTAATATTGAAAGAAAATTGATTTTTTTTTATGTAACTAAGTTGACCCTTAAGCAGTAGCTATTCTAATTAAAAGATCTTTTGTGGTTTTATCTCTTTCCAATTTTGACCATGGAATTGGTTTTTGCAGGCTTGGGAGCTTTGGAGAAAAGATCTTGCATTAGAACTCATGGACCCAATGTTGAGGGACTCATGCGTCATGGACCAATTGCAAAGATGCATTCACATTGGGCTTCTTTGTGTTGAAAATCATGCAGTCGATCGACCCACCATTGAAGATGTTATATCGATGTTAAAAAATGAAATGACAAACTTGCCAATGCCGAATAGCCCAGCATTTATTACAAGAAACAGCGTGGTTGAAGAAGTAGAAAAGAGTGTGCCTGAGAAATTATCGTCAAATGAACTCACACTATCTGAAATAGGAGGACGATAACACTGCTGCATGGGTTGACCTATTGGAGTACGGTGAGATTTTTGAGGCTAGAGGTCTCGGTTTCGAATTCCTATATCTGCGCCCACCACCAGGTCAAGTCTCCGATCCATGTGGGTTTACTAGTTTGGACATTCTTTGTGTAAATTATATAGCTACACATTTGAGATATAGAAAAGAACCTAGCTTCAGTGGGCCTAGCTCAACCCATTATGTTGTATGCAATTTACATATGTATAACTATGTATAATGTATTTTCACATGAAATATACTCAAAAATACCCCATTTTTTCATGTTCACATTGAATCATTTTTATATACATATTAATGATGTGATGTGTTTATGTTAATATTTTGACGAGTTCTGAATTTTGAAGAATTTATAAAGTTTTATTTTCTGAGAGACGTTGAAAGCGGATTTTACTGTGCTTGAAAGCACAACACCTCCTACCGTGCCACAAAACGCCAACAATTCACACCCGAACCTTTTGATTTTTTTCCTCTCTCCAAAAACCGGAACGACGGCGTTTTCAACTCTTATTTCGCTGTATTTCTTTCCATCCAAAATTTCACTTTCGGGCCTGAAAAAGCCATATATCAAAACCCATTTATCTCCAATGATACAAAATTTGCAAGAATCTCGTTGAGCAAAAATTCCAAGAAAAAAGGGTCTCCGAGGAGTTTTACCTCTACGGATTCATAATTAGTGGTTTTGCCACTGGATTTTGGGGTTACTTTGGAGTTTTGGTCTTCAAGAGGACATAATGTATTCATGTGTTATATATTGTATGTATATCATTGTATTATTTCGTGAATTGTCAGCTTTTTTAAAAGAAAAGCTAATAAAAAACAGTGGTAGTAAATTTTCACATTTAGCGTTGAGGGAGATTATTATGTTATTTTTCTTATTCTTTGGATTTATGCAGGTTACTAGAATTCTTCAAGTTATACCTTAAAGTTCTTGGTTATATTGAAAAGTCAGACATTACGTTTGATAGATGGAAAAACAAAAAGGTAGAAAATGAGGAATAACTATATTATTGTGGAATTAGATAGTAAAAATAAATATCACTTGTCAGCTCTATTTGTTTAAATAATTACACGAGTTAGATGGCTTTGATTACATAGGGAAAAAAAAAAATCAAACCTAATTTGAATGCACACATGGCAAACCTTCGAGCTTGACGCAATAGCCTGCTTTCATGTAAGTCAGGTGAACCCCACATGGCTTGGAGCGTCGACCTAGTGGTGGGGGCAAGATAGAGACCTCCGACCTAAAAACTCACTCTACAACAATTGGTCGCCCCATTCAGCAAGTACTATCTCCCCCCTATTTCAGATAGTGTGAGTTCATTTGCAGATAATTTCTCTGGCACGATATTCTCTACTTCTTTAACCACTGGCACGATATTCTCTACTTCTTTAACCACTCTGTTTCTAGTGGTAAATGCTGGGCTGTTTGGCATTGGCAAGTTTGTAATTTCATTTTTCAACATCGATATAACATCTTCGATGGTGGGTCGATCAACGGCATGGTTTTCAACACATAGAAGCCCAATGTGAACGCATCTTTGCATTTGGTCTATGACGCATGAGTCCCTCAACGTTGGATCCATGAGTTCTAGCACATAATCTTTTCTCCAAAGCTCCCAAGCCTGCAAAAACCAATGCCATCACCTAAACTGGAAAGAGATAATAAGGTCTTTTAATTAGAAAAGCTACCGCTTAGGGGTCAACCCAATTATCTTTCAACATTAGAAATATGTACGTCACATTTGTTTCTCCTTTACAAAATTGGACAATCAAGAGACGAGTATTTGTTAGGTAAATACAAATTTCAATGGGTTATGTGATAAACCTTAGGAGTGGCTTTTGTAATTATGCCAAATTTTTAATAAAGTCTTACATATTCCACCAGGCTTAGAGGACCTTCAATTTCGTGGAAGCTATTGTTTTTCCGACCACTCACAATCTCGAGTATTAGAACACCAAAACTATACACATCCGATTTGACTGAGAATATCCCCTGCATCGCGTACTCTGGGGCCATGTAACCACTATGAAACATGCAAGGAAACTATTACTAGTATAAAAAACAAAAATATTAATGTAAGAAGGTTGTTTGTTACTTACTAGGTACCAACACGCCTGTTGGTATTAGCTTCGATTATGTCTTGCTTAAAGATTCTCGCAAGACCAAAATCGGAAATCTTGGGATTCATGTAGTCGTCGAGTAATATATTACTTGGTTTCAAATCTCGGTGAATTATCTTTACTCGGGAATACTTGTGAAGGTAGAGTAGTCCTTGAGCAATCCCCTCGACTATATTGAATCGTTTCTGCCAATCCAATTGCTCCTTCCCAGATGGACCTTTTATGCAAAAACACCGCATTAGTATCAACAGTTAAYTGTAAGAAAATATAAAATCTCTTTCATTTGCATTCTAACAGATTCTCTCATCTCACAATCATTTCAATTCAACCTACTTTTTACATCTTTCATTCCATTTAGCAGAAAAAGTAGTACATGGGAAGTTTAATGTTCTTAGAGATAGTGTTCACTAGCRTTCAGATCAYGACTAGAAAAGCTTTCCAAGTACTTATTATTGGTATAATCCTATTATGGCTTGATTACCAAAACCACCCCTAACGTTCAACCTAATTACAAAAAGGCTTCATTATCTCTCAAAATTACAAATATCCCTGGCATTCATTTCTCCTTTAGTAATTTCACCCTCAAGAAGGGGTATATGTTATGTAAATACATACCTCAAGGGAATGTTTGTAAAACTTTCAAGGGTATTTGTAAATTTGAAAGTAAATGGTCTTTTTGTAATAAGGTTAAACCTCAGGGTAGTTTTTTTGTAATTATCTCTTTTGTTAGTAATTAGTTAAGGAAAGTAGATGATACTCACTGAACAGATGGAAATCCAGGCTCTTGTTGGGCATGTATTCATAAATTATCATTTTATKATCTCCGTGAACGCAAAATCCAATTAGCTTAACAAGGTTCACATGCTGCAGTTTAGAAATGAGTATTAGCTCAGTTTTAAACTCGAGCAATCCTTGTCCTGATTGTCGTGAAAGAAGCTTTACTGCTACATCTTGGCCCTCCGATGTTTTTCCCTGTTAAAATAAATGGAAATAACTTGTAAATTACGAACTTAACATGATGGGTCTAATTTTCACTATTTCTGACAACCTCTTATGTAACCAAGCAAAAAACGGATTGAAAAAAATATCTCATTGACAAAAGATATATATATATATTTTATAACAACATTTGGTTATCTTCACCTTATAAACAGGGCCAAAACCACCCTGCCCAAGTTTGTAGTCTGACGAAAAGTTGCCAGTAGCAGATTGGATTGCTGCATAAGTAAACAGTCTAAGATCATTATTCCTGCCTCTTTCATTGTCGCCTGTATATCCTTCTAGCGTCAGAAGTTCATGTAATTCTTCCTCTCTCCTTCCTATCAGATGATCGTCAAAATTATTAACATAAGATGCAATTTCATTTTTTTTAATCCAAAAAAAAATGAATAAATTTATTGTTATACCCTTTCGAAGTTTCCGCACAACGAACAAAGTCAAGCCCGAGACAAGCACCACTATTGCACTTAATACACCAAGGATGATCTRCACARGTTTCTTCATTCCTGTSATTGACAATTTAAATATCRGCTAATTCGCTGCATTATTTTTCTCTCAACCCAAAGAACATGTACACTGTACACGCATAAAATCAACATATACATTTGAACCAACCTTTGCCCAAAGGTGCAGTTTGAAGAACATAAATTCTATTAGCATTAGTAACACCATCAAGACTCCGCACAAACTCCACATTTATCCCTCTCCAACGCACACAACCCTCCGTTACAAAATCATGACTATAACCAACGCACTGACAATCGTCCCAGCATATCTTCCTACAGTCACTCGGACCAAGGCTTGAGTCACGGTTATAAGCAGCTTCAGGCCCATTAACCGCGCTAAAAACCCCTGCCCTAAAATCAAACCTCTGACGATTATTCCTGCACGTGGGCTGTTCCCACAGTTCACAGCCCACTGATATACCAGACCTCTTAGGTTTATAGCCGTAGCATCGACTCGAAGCTGCAATCGTCATACTCCTGTCCGTGTCGCGCATATCCCCATCATAATCAAGCCTCCATCCTGCAATAACTTTCCGATCATCAGGCGTCCACTGTGGGTCATTTAGGAGTGTATACATAAAATATTCCTCCTCGCCATTAACAACATTGGTGAAGTTATAGTTCATGTTAATAACATCCGGCGAAAAAATATTCTCAAACTCCTTAACTCTCAAATCCCCCAAAACGACATGATAATCCTTCATTTGGCCGCTTGTCCAAGAAACCACCCCTCTTCGTCTAATCAACAATTGGCCTGCAATTGGATCCCACTCCATGGTAAAAGCCCCTGTAGCTGGATTTTCGTTGAACCACGAAGAAATTGTCCAATTTCGCCCAGTCCTGCGATTAAACCCTAATTTCATTCCMGGAAGAAGAGTATCAGTAGGATAATCAAAGCTCTGCCATAAAAACGAATTCAATTCTGAAACRACGAAATTCCCTGAYTCCAACAGAGTAGCGGATAAGTTGTTCCTTGGTACGCCGGAATATACCTCGAAAGATTCTCCGCCGCCGTGGGTGATTGTGAGGTTCCCGGCGGCGCCTATTGTGAGAATCGGGTTTGAATTTGGGGGAATAGGGTTTTCCCTGTTGCCGATCCACACCGGAGGGTACAAGCCGTTGGTGTACCATATGGCTAAGTAAGTGTTATTGGTGTTTTCAGGAGTGTGAAATCCTAATGTGAAAAGCCTATTGGCTGAGACCAGCTGAGAAGATGAGTTTAGACTGTCTCCTTGTTGCAGAGTGTTGCGGGATGAAACTTGAGCAGCCAAACAAAGGAGGAAAATCAAGAAAAATAGTGTTGCAGTTGAAGCTCTGTGACTGTGAGGTTGCATGGTGGGATATTTTTATTTTTTTTTTCTTTTTTATTTTTTGCATAGGAGGCGGAGGCGAAGGCATAGGCATAGATATAGACTGTTTTTATCAGCCACTCAAACTGTTAAAACCTAGTGTGCAATCGGTCCGGACTCGAATTTACGATTCCGATCCGGATCGGTAGATCGGAATTTTAAAAAAAATTTATCGGAGATCGAATTGGACCAGAATTTACGGTTTCAATCCGGATCGGTAGACCGGAATTTTGGAACCTCTTGGACCGGGACCGGAAATTCCGGTCCGATCCGGTCAAAACCGATTTTGGACCGTTTTTTTTTATTTTTTTAATTTTTTTTTTGAACTTTCTTATTTTTGAAAAATCGGTCCAATTCCGGATCGGAAAATTACGGGTTTGGACCGGACCGGAACCCGAAAAACCCCATTTTATGGACCGTAGATCGGACCGGATTATCACCAGTCCGATCCGGGCTAATTTTGCACACCCTTACTAATATCTGAAAAGTTTCGATAGAAAAGTCGATTACGAAACTAATATCTGTTTTGTTTTTTTGTATATTATGAAAGAAAATTAAAATAGAGAAAAAGAGTTTTATCTTTGAAATTATGGGCAGTTTCACATTAATCTCCTAATCGTATTTTCACCCTTCCTGTTGCCTTCTAGGACACATTCTGAGGAGAAAATGTTGCCGGACCCACACATATAACATACAAGGGCAAATATGTCGTTTCATCTCCAAGGGTGTGGATCTTTCGAGCCGGGTTGAATTAGTATTTGTTTGAATTTTGAGTTTTGGTATTCATAGTTATATGAATCGTAAAATTTTTTGTTTGTTATAAAGAATCAAACTATTTTAAGCCACTTGTTGAGTTATATGAAAAATTAAGGGGGAATGTTTTATCCCAAAATACTATATTGAAAACAATAATTTCCCATATAATCAATTATTTTCTCATTTAATCTAAACTACTATCTAAAAATACTACTTTACTTTTATTAATAATTTCTTTTTTCTTTCAATTTTCTTTTTCTTTATTCAACATTTAATACAACCAAAATTCATACTATTACATGATATTTCCATATCATTATCACCAACTAACCGTTAACGACTAATTTCATACTACACTATGCATTTTTATACTATATAGTGCAATCCATACTTATACTATATACAGTCGAAATTTCATATTACCAATTTTTATACTTTTAATCATTATAGGCAAAATTTCACACCATACTGTGAAATTTCATACTATATCATTTAGTTATCTTATGCAATATGTCACACTAAAATACAATATTCTTTTCACAATTTTATGTTTTTAAATTTCGTACTATATATGAAATTCAAGCTGATATCGTGGATTTCATACTAAAATTTCACAAAATCAATAAAATTCCATACTATTATATTTTAAAACTCATACTACTTTTATTAAATTATTATATATTAAAATTCATACTACCGTATCAAATTCATAACTCTACTAAAACTCAATGAATCAATAAAAATACTACTACATTTTAAATTCCATACTACTATTATCAAATTACATAACCCTACAAAATTGCAAATTACATTACGCATTTTTTTTCTAAAACTTTAGATTGGACTGTCAAAACTTTTATATTAAATTGCACAAGATAATTCCATACTACACAATTATCTTCAAAACAAAAATACACACTGCACTGAGCATATTTTCATACTATTCATTACATGTGGAGTAAAATTCCATACGGCATTATTATTATTATTATTATTATTATTATTATTATTACTTTTAGGTGTAGTGGTAGTTTTGATTTAAGTTGTAATTCTGGTTAAATAGGATATGTTTGATTAAATGGGACAAAATATTTTTTTTATTAGAGTATTTGACAATTAATGATAAATGAGAATTTCCCCAAAAATCAATATCCACCATATATGTTAATTTTGTTGACACATGACTTATGAACTTTGTTCATTCTAATAACACATGTCATCTTCTATTCTGTTGAAAATCCGATGTGGCACCCTCACATTAATTTTCTTCATTAATTTTCTTTTTGAAATTTTTTTTCTTCATGTAAAATAGCACTTTTTTTTAGTAATATACTTTTTTCATCTAGGGTCTCTCTCTCTCTCCGCAGCATCCACCATCTCAAAAAGGCCGTTTCTTTCCCTTCTTCATCGCCTGCTTCCCTATTAATTATTCTATGGTGAGTGTTTTTAAATTCTTCAAATCAACTGTGTTTTATTAAAATCTCCATTTTACGCTTCTGTTGAGAAGCAAAAATTAGATCAATTCAAATCTTAAGAACATCTTCAATTCAGATCTGAACTAACATCTTCGATCTAAATCAATTTTAGTTTTAAAATCAAAATGTGTTGAGATCGATTTTCATATTTTTCTCAAGAATACTGGAGAATTAATTGAGTACTTGAAGTGGCTAAATGCCGATAAGGTAATGTTTCACCTAAATGCCCCAATTGATGACAAGATTGATTGTAAGAGCATCTCCAATGCAATAATGTCAAGTAAACATATGTGGCAAATGACATTGACATTTTATAAAAACATCTCTCCAATGCATCAATGTTAATGTTATATATGTGATAATTTATTTTATTTATTTTTAGAAAAAAAAAAGAGAGAGAAATAACATGATTGGATAATATATTTAAAATTAATTGTAGACATTGTCAAGAGTAATTTCTAAAATTTAACATTGCTATTGACAATGTCAAGCATTTAATGGGCCACATAATTATTTTTATTCCATGTGTCAATTTTTTCATTTTCAACATTGTTGTATTAGAAATGCTCTATGTAATATCTTTCTCACGTTTGATGTTAATTAATGTATGTATAATTTCTAGATAAAAATGTATAACATATTTGTTTTGGAAGTATTTTTTATTAAATGCTTTACAAGTTTTAATGTCTTTATTAGAGTTGATATGCACATTAGTTTTTAGTACTATAAAAACCTATTATATTGAAAGCTATTTATCAATTGTATCTTCACCTTAGATTCCTTCGTCATTTTTTCTTCATAATATAATATAGTTGGTAATAAAAAAATAAAATATTTATGAATATGGAATCTGCATTAATTTCTTTGGGTTATGATTTCTAATATTGGAGTTTTTCTTTTATACTCGGCAGAATAAAAAATAATTATATAATTACATAATATAAGAAACTCAATACGTTATATTTTAATTTTCTTAACTAATTAATTATTTATGAACATTTGTATATTAATAATCCGTGACTAATTAATATGACTTTGAGTATTTAGCTTCCACACATAAATAATTTATTACTCTTTGTTTTATAATTACTTTCGTATAAACTATATATATATATATATATATATATATATATATATATATTGTAATTTATTTGTAGGTAAATCTCGCTTTTGGTACTCACAATATGGTGGAATTTCAATTTCAGTACCCCAAGTTCAATTTTTGTCTCACTTTTCATACCCACTTCTCAATTTTGGTCTCACTTTGTATTTTATTTCATGAATTACAAATTTATAAATTTTCTATTTTTATTTACATATCTTTCCTTATTTTTCTTAAGTTTAAAATATTATATTTGATTTTTTTTTATATTTTTATGAATTAAATTAATTATTTTATTTTATAAATTACAAAAATACAAAATTTTAGTTATTTATTTATATTTTTATTCATTTTTTGAATTCTCAAATATTTTTTTATAAATTAAATTAATTATTTCTCTCCATATTTGATGTCCCCGTTAACTTTAACGGAAAGTTAACCTCGGATATGAAAAGTGAGATTAAAATTGAACTTGGAGTACTAATCTTGATACTTTACAAACTTGGGTACTAAAACTGGAACTTTGTCATACTTTGAACGACTCGATGACTTGGTGGTTAACTCGATTACTCAGTGGCTATCCCGAATGAATTATCAAGCTGATTCAAAAAATATTAACTATAATAAAATAAACTACAAAGGCCCTCAAATAGTTTTATAATAACATTCCTCATTTATTTGGTACCTTTTTTTTTCTTTCTTTTTTTGTAGTATTTTATATATTTCCCATGATACTCTGAGGCAATGTTGAGGTTTTCCAACTCATTTGTCACATGGTTTGAAACTCCTGAATCAGGAAACCTACTCATCTCTGATTCAACATCTGAGTTACTATTCTGTCTTGGCATCTGAACAAAATTGAGAGTAAGACTTTTCTTTACAGCGTAACTGACCACCTTGTTGAGAAGAAGAACCATTGTTGTTTTGATTGTCATACCTATACCAATATTTATCAGCTGTATGACTGGCTCCTTGGCAAATTTGGAATAGAGGTCTGTTGCCTTGGTTTTTTCCTCTCCCTCTTCCTCTGAAGCCATTTCTGCCCCTTGCAGATTGATTGTTGTATCTTCCTCCTCTTTCTTGGTTGAGATTTGGATTAAATCCTCTATTGTTCTGAGTCACAGTATTAGCAAAGTGCTGAAATCCTTCTGAATTGACAACAGATCCTTGATTCATCTCCAACTTAGATTCATAGGTGAAAAGCAAGGAGTGAACCTCAAAAAGGGTGTGGGGAGGATATCTTGATGTGACATTGACTACAACCGAATCATACTCTGAACCTATACCAGTAAGTATACGAAGGATCTGATTTTGTTCAGAAACCTTTTCTCCAACAATAGCAAGTAGATCACAACAACCTTTCACTTTGTTTATGTTTCTCTCATGGATAAAGTACCCTTCTTTAAGGTTTGTAGCTTCAATTGGTATTGCATAATCTTGGCAGATGATTGGCTGGCAAAGTTAGCTTCTAAAGCTTCCCAAATCACTTTTGCAACGTTCAGTCCAACCATTAGGATCATTATTCTTTCATGCAGAGAAGACAATAATAGCCAAGAAGTTAGGAGTTGATCTTGTCTCATCCATTGGAGATATTCAGAATGTTCTTCAAACTGCACCTTCGGGCAAAGGTTGGTTCGTATGTATATGTTGATATATGCGTGTAAAGTGTACATGTTCTTTGAGTTGAGAGAAAAATAATGTAGCTAATTAG
Source organism: Phtheirospermum japonicum (assembly GCA_014905375.1). Taxonomy (NCBI): domain Eukaryota; kingdom Viridiplantae; phylum Streptophyta; class Magnoliopsida; order Lamiales; family Orobanchaceae; genus Phtheirospermum; species Phtheirospermum japonicum. Next base: position 223,404 of record BMAC01000780.1, read on the forward strand.
CAGATATTTAAATTGTCAACGACAGGAATGAAGAAACATGTGAAGATCATCCTTGGTGTATTAAGTGCAATAGTGGTGCTTGTCTCGGGCTTGACTTTGTTCGTTGTGCGAAAACTTCAAAAGGGTATAACAATAAATTTATTCATATGTTTTGAATTAAAAAAAAAATGAAATTGCATCTTATGTTAATAATCTTGACGATCATCTGATATTTCTTATGTTAAAAATGAAAAGCTTCTTTCACGACAATCAGGACAAGGATTGCTCGAGTTGAAACCGAGCTAATACTCATTTCTAAACTACAGCTGTGAACCTTGTTAAGCTAATCGGATTTTGCGTTCACGGAGATGATAAAATGATGATTTATGAATACATGCCCAACAAGAGCCTGGATTTCTATCTGTTCAGCGAGAATCATCTACTTTCCTTAACTAATTACTAATAAAAGAGATAATTACAAAAACTACCCCGAGGTTTAGCCTTATTACAAAAAGACCATTTATCTTTCAAAATTACAAATACCCTTGAGATTTTTACAAATAGCCTTGAGGTATGTATTTACATAACAAATACCCTTGAAAGTTTCACATGGTTCTACAAAGACCGAGCATTCGTCCCCCCCTATACGATCTCACTGGAGAGGTGTCCAGTTCCTCCAAGCTGGTTGCTGCTAGTCCTCCTCCATCTCCTGTTCGCGAGGATCAACCCGAGTTTAATCCTGATCTGTTTGAGTATTCTCCTGACTCATCTTATGATGTTCCTCTTCGTGATGTTATGTATGCTTTGAAGGATAAGAAGAAGAAAACCAAGGAATGAAAGAAGGGGAATGTTGATTCTTGTGTTGGTTCCCCAAAACCAACATCTTCGCAAATCCAGTCTGCCTCGTCCTCCAGTTCTGCCTTTGATGATACTGATTCTCCTGATCCCAAATCAATTCTATATGATACATCTGCTCATTCCCACTCCTCTACTGGCACTCCTTCTCGGACCATTGAGATTGAAGACATGGAGTCATTTTTCGAGAGGTTTTTGACTGCCGAAGCCGAGGAGATGTTTTCCGAGTACCAAACCCGGGGTTTATTTGCTGAGCGCCGAGTTCCTGTTGAGGATTTTGAGAGGCAGAATTTGATCGCTTTCCTTCAGCATAAAGGTATGTACTATACTATATCCACCGCTATGCCCTATGTCCGCGATATAGTCCTGGAGTTTTATATAAATTTGGTGCCTTCCATTGCTGATCTCAATTATGTGTTTTATGGAAAAGCTTTTGTCCGTGGAAAGGTTTATAGTTTTACTCCTAATTTGATTGATGAGCTTTTAGGAACTGAGATGTATCGTGGTGACTCTACCGTGGATGACATGAATGAGGTCATCTTGTTTCTATCTGGTGGTATGGTGAATACGTGGCATGAGCAATTGCCAAACACTCGTCTTTCCTCTCTCTACTCTATTCTGCACAAGGTTGCTGTTTGTAACTGGGTTCCCTCTAAGAATACTATGTGTGTTACGCGGCCTCAGGCTCATTTCTTGTACAAGTTTGGGAGGGGAATCAAGTTTAGTTTCGGCGAACATGTGTTCGATACAGTTACTAAGTTTGCCACAACCAAGTCTTTGTCGTCTCTGTGTTTTCCTTCCCTGATCTTTATCCTGCTTGAAAATCAAGGCTTGACGCCTTCTCTTGATCTTTAGCCTGCTTGAAAATCAAGGCTTGACACCTTCTCCTGCCGATGCGCTTACTGGTGAGGCTGAATGGTTCTCTTTACGGGGCCAACATATGTCTGGTGCGAGGGTCATTGATCTCCATTGGCAAGCGCCCCTTTTGGATGGTGTTGCTAGTGATGTTGATTCCGAAATTCCCAACACCGGTACCAATACGGTTCCCATTTCTGCTCCCGTTGTTCGTGTATATATTGCTTTACTTGACAATCGGGTTACCCAGCTGCAGGCGCAGATTACTCAGTTGGAGACACTTCGGGGTTCCCTCTCGGAGGCCTTTTTGCTTTCCGATCAAAAAGGGGGATATAATGCTGATGGCAATGACGATGCTGCAGATACGGATGAGGCAAGTGAAGATGTGAATCGGACAAGTGAAGATGCTGCTGCTGCCGAGGCGTTGGCAAATCTTTCTCTTGCTCCTGAAGAATAGGAGGAAGAGGATAATTTCCTGAAATAAGGCATTGAAGAAAACGAAGAAGCTGCTAAGGAGGAGAAAGGATTGGGGTGAATGAACTTCGACATTCCCACGTCGTTTGAAGAGGGTGCGAAGTCAATGAGTTCCTCATTTTCTGTTTTGTTTGGTGGATGAATAAACAATGTTTGTTTTGATGTTGAGTTAGTATTTTGATAAACAGTAGTTATGTGATTTAGGGGGAGTTTTCAAATTCAGGGGGAGTCTTAGTATTTCTTTGTTGCGTCGCAGTATTTTGTCCAAAAAGGTAAAATGGGGAGATTGTTGGGAATTTATTCTTGGCAATAATTCCTTCTAGTTGTTTGCCTTTATTGGGCACAAAATAAATCAGGATTCTAAATTTTGTTTCCTATATTGTGTTTAGAACTTTATTTAGTTTCCCACATTATGTATAGGTTTTGTTTTACTTGTTTACCAAATTTAGAATTCTAAAATTGTCTATTTAAGACAAGAGAAGACAAAGATGTAGAGAGATTTTGAACCGACCGAGATGCACGAAATTGAAGAAGGGCGACGCAATACATCGAGGAAGAACACAAGCAAGAAAACTACTTGAAGCCACCGACTGAATTCAAGAAGATTTTCGAAGTTGCGTGATCAACGGAGAAAATTGTTCATCTAGGCGACAATTATTTAGTATCATATGTTTGATACTATAATCTTAATATATTACTTCTTATCTTTTTGTATGATCATAAACAAAGTAAAGTAATATAGTTTTCGGGTTTGTACGTGAATTTTAATTGTTATGTTCTGAAATTAATTTTCCACTAATTATTTTTAGTTAAACTCAGTTAAACTCTAATGAATGTTAATTTCAAAATTAATTAGCATTGACAATAACATTATTTACTGATATTTATTTTTAAAATCATAGATCTACAAATCTACAAATACCAAACTATTTCAAGCCACTTGTTGAATATATGAAAAATTAATATGCAAAACTAAGGCCACTTGTTGAATATATGAGAAATTAATTCCGTTGACTGCTTTTAAAAAGGGCTAAAAAACAATCTCACCAAATAAATGCGATTGAATTGACTCCCCCTCAATTTATTCCACTCTCTTCCCTCATTTACACTTCGCCCTAATTATTTTTCCCCTCTTTTGTCCTTGACCTCACATCAAAGCTAGAACACCCCCACAAAGCCATTCCTGTGGTCTATAGCCCAATTAATTCATACTCCAACAACCCGTAAGAAAATCGATCACATCGGAGCCGCTCAGATTAATTGCTATATTTATTGCGCCTCTTTGGAGCTATAAAATCGCAACAAGTAGACAGTCTCATGGCGGAAGTTCAATTGGGGGAAATATCTCCACCGGTTCAGAGAGTATTATTTGTTGAGGTGGCGACGGTGACCATTAACGAGGACAGTTCCGGTAGTCCTAGCGTCAACTCTCCACCGCGGAAACGACAGAAGGTACTTATCTATTCTAGCTTTGAAAAATTATTTTCAAATAATATTTAATCCCGATTTTCTGAGAATACGGTTAAAAAATTGACGATTTATTGTGCGATTGGTCTTCTAACGCTCAAATTGGAAAGATGAATGAGATTTTCTGTGTTTATGACTAATTCGATGACTCCCAATTCTTAAAAAAGTCGTTACGTTGTAGGCATGGTCCTTATAATTTCAATAGCGTAGTATACTCACAAAGTGATGCAGACAGTTTTTGTCCTCTTATATTTCAAAATTATATCAATTAAATTATTTGAAATATGAATTATAATGTGTGTTGTATGCTTATGAACTGGCAAGGCCAAAATTGCAATCCAGTGAAATCGAAATATTTGCAAATGTTTTATTTTGTGATGGCTTCCAATAGTTTTCAAGTGATGTGCATAGTGTTGGTTGAATGGTGTTAGATGGAAAATAGTTCACAGACGTTCATGCCCTCGGGTTTTGGGGTGGATGCCCAATGGCCAATTGAAAATGAACGAGAATTCATTATGCTCATGTATGACGAGGTTGTTAAAGGTAATATTGCTGGGAGCAAGTTCACGCAGTCACAGTGGATATCTTTTATGGTTACGATGGAAGAAAAGTTCCCGGCATATTCGTATACGCATCGCAGCTTAAGGGAAAATACGATCGATTGAAGCAACGGTGGAGAAAATACCATCGGATTCTCACAACGGCCACCGTTTTTGGTTGGGATGAGTCAAGCGGGTTGATTGTTGGATCCGAAAAATCATGGAATTTTTGGATATCGGTAAGTTTTACACACTTTTCTTGTTCACTGCTATTTTTGATTTATCAGCGTACGCTCCCTTGTGGATAATAAAACATCCGATTGTAAACAGGCTAATCCTGCCGATGAAGTGCTGCTTCGTAAGGGGCTTCGATTCTACAATGAGATGACCACCATCTTCTCACCAACTACGACAACGGGTAGTATGTCCCGGGTTTCAATGCAGCGCCGACCTCGCCCCGAAGAATTTGATTGTGACGTGGAGGACGATTACGACCCGGTTGGAAATTCCACTCAGCAGACAAATTGTGGCACGCCGTCTAACGCATCTCGCATGCCACGTGGGAGTACTCCACGAAGCGTCTCCCGTCGTCGAAAACCACAAGAGCCATCGGTTGTAAGCGACATGCAATCATATATTCGCGCAAATGACACTATAACCCATGCAATGGCGGAGTGTACAGCTTCCCTCGTAGACGCATTGGAGTTACTGGAGGCAATGGAGGACCTACCCGATGACGTGTTCACGATTGCGTTAGAGAAACTTGAACAACCCATGAAACGAACAATGTTCACAAAAATTAAAAGCGAGGACCGTCTTCGTGTGGTTGTGTTCGGATTGGCGCGAAAGAAAGCTTGATCGACCGGGAGATGCGGAGCACAATTTTCATTGTTGATGCGCTTGGGGATATTTTCCAATATCATTGAATTTGTAATTATAATGACTTGTTTCATGTTCTTGTATTCTGACCATTTCACCTTTCATATTTACGATTGTAGATGATATAAACTATGAAGTGTGAATTCATTAGAACATTGATGTTTGTAGAATATTGGAAAGCCGTATTGGTGGAGCACAAAACAAAAGGCATGCCCCAGGCTCATAAGATTCAACTAGTATTGTGCCCGTGCGTTGCACAATAATTTTTTATTTATTTTATCTAAAATAAAAATAATTGGCTTGAGTGTATTAAAATATTTAAATAAGTAATTATATATATATATATATATATATATATATATATATAGGTTCATGTGAGAACCAATTCCCTAAGTGGGAACTTTAGAAACTATTATTTTACATTATATGTGATGCTAATTTAAATGATCCAAAATGCTACTTATATTTTAACATTGCTATTATTATGTTCCCTTGATTCTTACTATTATCTTTATTAGCATGTGCATGATTCATAAATAGCATAATATATTATGTAACATAGCAGGTTTCTAGTTCCCACACAATGATTAGTTCTCATGTGAACCCACTCCTATATATATATAAATATATATATATAGGGTTGGGTTCAAATGAGAACCCGTCATTATATGTGAACCTAGGGACTCATCTTGACCATTAGATTGGATAATCTTGATGGTTGAGATCAAAACATGTCAGCATGGTAATAATGTAAAAAAATGCATTAATTAATTTTAAATGGTATTTTGGACATATATCAACATTTACAAATAGCACTACATTGTTCTTTAAAAAGCACAATAGATTAAGAAAAAAAACACTACGATTGTATACAAAAAGCATCGCAAATTTCGTCTATAAACTGCAAATTCAAAAATTTGAAATGAAACTCAAATTTTCAACAAACCATAACTTTTTCAAATTTTATTCGTTTTGAATGAAATATATATCAAATTAATCACATTCTCAAGATCTACTATTTAAGATACATATTGCATGTTTTAAAACGTAAAAAAAAAAAAATATAATTAAATTAAAAAAATTGGACTGATTTTAGCACTAAAGTATTGTGTAAAAAGTACAATGAACCTGGACATATAATTGCACTGTGCAATATTAGATCTAAGGTCAGGATTAGTCCCTAGGTTCACATATAATGATGGGGTTCTCATTTGAACCCAATCATATATATATATATATATATTTAAAATTTTAAAATTGGTCACCCTTGATATAACAATGTACAACTGACCATGACTGAAAATTGATTTTTTCAGGAAAAGTCCAATGTAAGAGAGAGATTATCCTTAAATTCTGTTGATCGTCATAGCGTATGATACAGTTGGAACTTGAAATACAACCCTGTATTAGATAGTGTGACAGTCATTTTAGTGATGAGCACCAATTCAAATGCATTGTTTCTTTAAAAAATATTAGCCTCTACAATATGATCGTCAAGTTTTGTAACAACCAATGTTACACAACACAAGGGAATGATCGATATTTGTCAACAACATGACTGAAATTTTAATTTTTAGTTTTAGCTCATAGTTCGGCAATCTAAAATATTTACTGGTGTTTAGAAACTCTGGTGAGTGGACGTCCGATAATATGTTAATGTTTGAATTGGGTTTGCATGCATTATCAGAGCTAAGGTATATTTTATATTATTCATCATTTTATGAATCATATATTTATTAATCAAATTGACGACATCAAGTTTTGAGAAAAGAATAGAAGGATCCTCCAAAAAAGCGAATCACTAAGTAGTTTTTCCAAATTATGGATATGTGCACGCCACAATTAACAGAACTTGATCACCATCATAATTCAATAATAGAAAATTTAGGTTTCAATTTGAATGATACCATCGTTTGCTCCTCCAACCATCCAATATCTTATTCTATTTATCGAGTTGATAAATTTCTTTAACTTGACACAATTGGGATCTGAATTGTGACTTTGCATCCCCACATTCTTGGTCTACTTCAAAACCATGTAATGAGTCAATAAATGTGAAAATTTGATCACTATGTGAACTATGTCTGGTTTAGTGTCTTTTAGAACAACTGACAAAATTTGATGAAAATCTCCACCAATATTTATTATTTTGTTACCAAATGGAAGCTGCGCATTTGAATTATTTTGCGATCTCATTACGTATTTCAATATTTTTGTTAGAGTTTTAAAATAATGGCTATGCATCATTAGAGTTTCGTCTCAAATAATGTGTTGATCCACCATTAATTTTCCAAGTGGAGTTTCAGTAAAGATCGAAATCTTGGTCGATGTTAAAAGAAATCCTAAATCCTAGATCAGCAATTCCTTTCGAAAGAAGAGGAGAAGCTATGCCGCTAGATGTTACATTAAGAACAATTCTAACTTGAAAGGAAACCTCAAATTAGATGGTGTGACAGTCATTTTAGGGATAAACAACAATTCACCCGCATTACTTCCTTGATAAACATTAGCCTATACAATATGATCGCCAAGTTTTGTAACAACCAACATTACACAACACAAGAGAATGTTCGGTATTTCTCAACAACATGAGTGATCATTCTAAACTTATGCGACATCGTCATCTCTAAAAATATTTGTTTGGTCATTCTAAATGAATTGAACAAATTATTTTCACTATCCAACATGCATTGTAGGTCTGCTACAAATTTGGTATGAAGAGAATTTTTTGCACTGTCACCTTTGTATTATGAGCAAGTAATAGTATAAATATAAGAAATAAAACATGAATAGTCAAATGAAGTAAAAGTAATTGGTATGTAAAACGTAAACGTATACCCAACGGAATTATCTAAATTTTGGATTTCTATAGAAATAAGTATGTCATGAATACTCTCAAAATTACCGTCATTAGTAACATTTGGTTTTAGAGGCGACTTTCCCTTGTTGGTTTTGGAATTAGTTGATATTTTTACGAATCTATTATAGTTTATGCCATAGTGTTCATTCCACTTGATGTTGGTTTCCTAGTTGTATTGTTTTGCATGACTACTGAGAAAATAACAAAATATATTATTTTATGAAATCAATTCAAATCAAAAGTATTGATTCATAATAATATTTGATAAATAACATGTTGATAGTCAATAAAACAAACACTACATTGTATTGCATTGTGCAATTTTGCATATTTCAATTAAAAAAGTAATCAAAGTACTTTTGAGAAAAAGTGACAAATTTGATATCGTTGGACTCACAATAAAAACCAAAATCTCTCTCTCTCTCTCTCACACACACACACACACACACATATTCAAATCATCTTTTTAATTATAAATATTAATTAGGGTATCATTTCTAATTATGTTATGAAAATTCCTGCATAATTAAAAAAATAACTAAATCATCATTAATATTAAATATTATTTATGAGACCAATTCAAATAAAAATGCATTGAATCATAATAATATTTGATAGATTAAACGTTGATAGATAATAAAATAAATACTAAATTATGTTGTAATTTTTATATAATCTAATTAAAAAAGTGGTCAAATTACTTTTGAGAAAAAGTGACAAATTTAATATTATTGGACTCACAAATAATACAAAATCGTAAAATAAAATAACAAAAATCTCACAATAAAAAAAAAACATAAAAGTGATTAGATAAATAGATAGATAGATTTAAATGATCTTGTTATTTTTAATATTAATTAGGGTATTTATCCTAATTTTATTAAGTAAGTTTCTATTTAGTTAAAAAAAGAAAAATAATCCTACGTGAATTCTTTTCCATCTTACATTTTTTTTCTTCTAATTATTAGATAGATAGATATATTTAAATAATCTTGTTATTTTTAAAATTAACTAGAGTATTTATCCTAATCCTATTAAGTAAATTCCTATATAATTAAAAAAAAATAAAAAAATCCTACGTGACTATTTTTTCTCTTACATGTTTTTTTTTTTTTAATTATTTTCAATATCCAACATGGATTGTTGGTCAGCTATCATGTGAAGATAACGTTTTTCCTCCGCACAATGAGCAAATAATATTATAAGTATTAAATTAAATATAAATATTACAATGGAGTTGAAACGATTAATATGTAAAATATAAACGCATACTTAATAGAATAAACTCAAATTTGAACTTCAATCAAAACTAAATGTGACATAAATATTTTCAAAATTACTGTGTTTAGCAAAATTTGCTTTCAAATGCGGTCTTTCCCTTTTTGTCTTTTTATTTTGGAATTAGTAGATATTTTTCGAAATCTAATGTAATTGACGTAATAGTGTTCACTGCACTTAGTGTTGGGTTTGCACTTATATTGTTTTATGCAGTTTCAGAGATAATAACAAAATACATTATTTTATGAGATCAATTTAAATGAAAAAATATTGAAATAATATTTTATAAACAACATGTTGATGACCAATAAAAAATAATATCACATTATATTGTATTGTGCATTTTTTATAATTTAATTAAATAAAGTGATCAAATTATTTTGAGAAAAAATGACAAATTTGATATTGTTGGACTCAAAATGAAAAAAATAACGAAAAAACGTATAAAGAAAACTCATAATAAAAATCAAAATAACATATAAGTGATTATATAAATATAATATATATACATATATTATATATATATGTGTGTGCGTGTAATATTACTTTTTTATTATTTTTTAATGTTAATTAGAGTATCTATCCTAAATGTTAAGCAGATTCCTACATAATTAAAATAGGAAACTAATCATAAGTGCCTTTTTAATTAAAAAAGGAAACCAAATCATCATTAATATTAATTAAGGTATCTATCATAATTATGTTAATAAATTCCTACATAACTAAAAAAAGAAAAACTCCTACATAACTAAAAAAAGAAAATAATCATACGTGGCATTTTTTCTCTTGCCTACTCATATTTTTTTCTCTCTCTGGACTGACAATCTAATTAAAATATTTATTTCTCTAATTATATTAAGAAAATTACTAAGTAAAATAATTACATTCTACTCATATTTTTTTTCTCTCCAACCCTTTGCTTTAATATAGATATATAGATATAGATATTCAACATTTCTAAATTTAATATGGTCATCATATATATTATATCGGATGATGTTCAATGTTTCACGTGTGTGACTAGGAACAATATAATGAATTTTGGGCATATGTTTGATTCTCGATTTACATGGTAATTTGTATTAATAATTAGTAATAATGATATTATTATTAATAATCACATACATATTGGTAGCTAGGTCCATTTAGCGGCTAACAATATTCCATACCATCGCAAGCTGTACCTAAACTTTCTGTGTAGTGTCAGTAGTCAAAGTAAATTATTTTTAAATATATGTATTGAGATTACACGGCCCAAAATATTCATGCAAAAGTGAAGGGCCATTTACTGTCAGAAGCTGCGGGCCCGCTATTTGTAACTGAATAACTTAGACCACCAATAATTTGTAAATTTTTTTTTTCTTTCCAATCATATTCTTACCAAAATATTTCATTTCACTAGTTAAAATAGATTTCAATTTTTTAGCTAAACGAAACGAGATGAGATAAAACGGTTTCCAAGCGCATTCTAAACAGATATTAGTTCCGTCAATCTGACCTTTTTATCGACACTTTACAGATATAAAAACAGTGCCTTCGTCCTCCTATGCACTCCTTGTTCATCTCTGATAAAAAAAAACAAACAAACATAAAAAACACTATTTGTACAAAATCCCACCATGCAACCTCACAGTCATAGAGCTTCAAGTGCAACACTATTTTTCTTGATTTTCCTCCATAGTTTGGTTGCCCAAGTTTCATCCCGCAACACTCTGCAACAAGGAGACAGTCTAAACTCATCTTCTCAGCTGGTCTCAGCCAATAGGCTTTTCACATTAGGGTTTCACACTCCTGAAAACACCAATAACACTTACATAGCCATATGGTACACCAACGGCTTGTACCCTCCGGTGTGGATCGGCAACAGGGAAAACCCTATTCCCCCAAATTCAAGCCCGATTCTCACAATAGGCGCCGCCGGGAACCTCACAATCACCCACGGCGGCGGAGAATCTTTCGAGGTATATTCCGGCGGACCAAGGAACAACTTATCCGCTACTCTGTTGGACTCAGGGAATTTCGTAGTTTCAGATTTGAGTTCGTTTTTATGGCAGAGCTTTGATTATCCTACTGATACTCTTCTTCCAGGGATGAAATTAGGATTTAATCGCAGGACTGGGCGAAATTGGACAATTTCTTCGTGATTCAACGAAACTAATCCAGCTACAGGGGCTTTTACCATGGAGTGGGATCCAATTGCAGGCCAATTGTTGATTAGACGAAGAGGGGTGGTTTATTGGAGAAGTGGCCAAATGAAGGATTATCCTATTGATTTTGGGGATTTGAGAGTTAAGGAGTTTGAGAATATTGATGCGCCTGATGTTTTTAACTTGAACTATAACTTCACCAATGTTACTAATGGCGAGGAGGAATATTTTTCGTATACTCTCCTAATTGACCCACAGTGGACGCCTGAAGAACGGAAAGTTATTTCAGGATGGAGGATTGATTATGATGGGGTTATACGCGACACGGACAGAGGTATGACGATTGCAGCTTCGAGTCAATGCTACGGCTATAAACCTAAGAGGTCTGGTATACCAACGGGCTGTGAACTGTGGGAACAGCCCACGTGCAGGAATGATCCTCAGACGTTTGATTTTAGGGCAGGGGTTTTTAGCGCGGTTAATGGGCCTGAAGCTGCTTATGACCGTAACTCAAGCCTTGGTCTGAGTGACTGTAGGGAGATATGCTGGGACGATTGCCAGTGCGTTGGTTATAGTCATGATATGGTAACGGAGGGTTGTGTGCGTTGGAGAGGGAGGAATGTGGAGTTTGTGCAGAGTCTTGATGGTGTTACTAACGCTAATAGGATGTACGTTCTTCAAACTGCACCTTCGGACAAAGGTTGGTTCGTATGTATATGTTCAGATTATGCGTGTACGGTGTACACGTTCTTTTGGTTGAGAGAAAAATTATGCTGCTAATTAGCGGGTATTTAAATTGTCAGTGACAGGAATGAAGAAACATGTGAAGATCATCCTTGGTGTATTAAGTGCAATAGTGGTGCTTGTCTCGGGCTTGACTTTGTTCGTTGTGCGGAAACTTCAAAAGGGTATAACAATAAATTTATTCAATTTTTTTTTGGGGAAAAAAAAAAGAAATTGCATCTTGTGTTAATAATTTTGACGATCATCTGATAGGAAGGAGAGAGGAAGAATTACATGCACTTCTGACACTAGAAGGATATACAGGGGACAATGGAGGAGGCAAGAGTAATGATCTTAGACTGTTCACTTATGCAGCAATCCAATCTGCTACCCGCAACTTTTCGTCAGACTACAAACTTGGACAGGGTGGTTTTGGCCCTGTTTATAAGGTGAAGATAACCAAATGTTGTTAAAAAAAGAAAAGACAAAAAAAAAAAATCTTGTGTCAATATTGTGAACGACATATTTTTCTCAATCCTTTTTTTGATTGGTTACATAAGAGGTTGTCAGAAATAGTGAAAATTAGACCCATCATGTTAAGTTCGTAATTTACAAGTTATTTCCATTTATTTTAACAGGGAAAAATATCGGAGGGCCAAGATGTAGCAGTAAAGCTTCTTTCACGACAATCAGGACAAGGACTGCTCGAGTTTAAAACTGAGCTAATACTCATTTCTAAACTGCAGCATGTGAACCTTGTTAAGCTAATCGGATTTTGCGTTCACGGTTATGATAAAATGATAATTTATGAATACATGCCCAACAAGAGCCTGGATTTCTATCTTTTCAGTGAGTATCATCTACTTTCCTTAACTAATTACTAACAAAAGAGATAATTACAAAAACTACCTTGAGGTTTAGCCTTGTTACAAAAAGACCAATTATCTTTCAAAATTACAAATACCCTTGAAAGTTTTACAAACATTCCCTTGAGGTATGTATTTACATAACAAATACCCCCTCTTGAGGGTGAAATTAGTAAACGAGAAGTGAATGCCAAGGATCTTTGTAATTTTGAGAGATAATGAAGCCTTTTTGTAATTAGGTTGAACCTTAGGGGTGGTTTTGGTAATCAAACCATAATAGGATTATACCAATAATAAGTACTTGGATAGCTTTTCTAGTTCTGATCTGAAAGCTAGTGAACACTATCTCTAAGAACATTAAACTTTCTATGTACTACTTTTTCTGCTAAATGGAATGAAAGATGTAAAAAGTAGGTTGAATTGAAACGATTGTTAGGTGAGAGAATTTGTTAGAATGCAAATGAAAGGGATTTTATATTTTTTTACATTTAACTGTTGATTCTGATGCGATGTTTTTGCATAAAAGGTCCATCCGGGAAGGAGCAATTGGATTGGCAGAAACGATTCAATATAGTCGAGGGGATTGCTCAAGGACTACTCTACCTTCACAAGTATTCCCGAGTAAAGATAATTCACCGAGATTTGAAACCAAGTAATATATTACTCGACGACTACATGAATCCCAAGATTTCCGATTTTGGTCTTGCGAGAATCTTTAAGCAAGGCATAATCGAAGCTAACACCAACAGACGTGTTAACAAACAACCTTCTTACATTAATATGTTTGTTTTTGAAAATTTTATACTAGTAATAGTTTCCTTGCATGTTTCACACTGGTTACATGGCGCCTGAGTACGCGATGCAGGGGATATTCTCGGTTAAATCGGATGTGTATAGTTTTGGTGTTCTAATACTCGAGATTGTGAGTGGTCGGAAAAACAATAGCTTCCACGAAATTGAAGGTCCTCTAAGCCTGGTGGAATATGTAAGACTTTATTAAAAATCTGGCATAATTACAAAAGCCACTCCCTAAGGTTTATCACATAACCCATTGGAATTCGTATTTACCTAACAAATACCTGTCTCTCGAGTGTCCGATTTTGTAAAGGAGAAACAAATATGACATACATATTTCTGATGTTGAGAGATAATTGGGTTGACCCTTAAGCGGTAGCTTTTCTAATTAAAAGACCTTTTGTTGTATTATCTCGTTCCAGTTTAGGTGATGGCATTGGTTTTTGCAGGCTTGGGAGCTTTGGAGAAAAGATTATGTTCTAGAACTCATGGATCCAACGTTGAGGGATTCATGCTTCATAGACCAGTTGCAGAGATGCATTCACATTGGGCTTCTATGTGTTGAAAACCATGCCGTTGATCGACCCACCATCGAAGATGTTATATCGATGTTGAAAAATGAAATTACAAACTTGCCAATGCCAAACAGCCCAGCATTTATCACCAGAAACAGCGTGATTAAAGAAGTAGAGAAGATCGTGCCAGAGAAATTATCGGCAAATGAACTTACACTATCTGAAATAGGGGGGAGATAGTACTTGCTGCATGGGGTGCCCAATTGTTGTAGAGTGAGTTTTTATGCATGGAAGTGTTTCCATTTTTACAAAGGTATTGAAAATGGTGGTAATTGAGAATTTATCGATTTTGGTGTGAAAAATGAAAATACACATGGTATGTTATTTAAATTCTCATGAGTAGAAATAAAAAAAGAATTGTATGATTTTTTTTCTTTCCATTTTTGGCATGTATTTAAGCATATTTTCATATAAATTTGCGTGATTATAATGGAGAATTATATGATAAGTTGTCTAAATTTTCAATTTCGATTCTATTTCCAATAAAAACTAACTAAAAAAACATGATTTTATTTTTCATAATAGTTAGAAATTGAAAAATATGTTGGAAACACTTCCATATAGTATCTTCTTTTGGAAAAATATTGAAGATGGTAATGGTCTAAGAGGGTGTTTTGCTAAATCTATATTTATCTATACTAATCTAAAAGGATGAATGTTTTTGTAAAATTTTGAGTCGCCAAAAATAACCCTATATTTATATATTTTTAATGGTAAAATAGTAATTATATATATTTTAATAAAAAGAGTTTAATTAAAAGGAGTTTAAAGGATGAAATATCTATTAAAGTGGACTCTCTCTCAATATTATTTCTCTCAATATTATTTATATGAGGTATTAATTTTAGGACTTATATAATTCAAATTAATTTTATTTTTTATTGTTTCTTTTCTTCTTTTTTTGGTTATAATGGAGTTTGGAAATAATGAGGACTCAATAATTATTAATTAATTAGTTCATTGAAACAACCCATGATATAATATATGAAAATTAGGACCAACTTACAATTTCAATTGTTTTCAAAAATTACATTCCTACAATTTTAATTGTAATTGTACGCATCTTAATAAAAATAATTTAAGTAGTTTAAGTTATATATCTAACTAAATAATATAATTAGTTTAATAAAAACTGAAATCCATATAAGAGATAGTACTTAAAAAGGAATTTTTTCTTCTTATTTTACTTACGTTTTTATCTTTTAATAATGATATATGCTAGTCTTTTTGAATAACTAGACAAACTTCAAGTCTCACAATTAATCTAATAAAAATAAAAATTCATCTAAGAAACCATAATTAAGAAAGACCTTTTATTAACTTTTGTTGTTTTGTTTTTTTTTTCCTTTTTGCACTTTTTTTTTTGACATATGCTAATCTTTTTAAATAACTAAGACAAGCTTCCAGTCTCACAATTAATTAATAAAAATTAAAATTCTCTAAAAAACCATAATTAAGAAGGACATTTTATTTATTTGTTGGTTTTTTTTTCCTTTTTACACTTTTATTTTTTATTGTTTCTTTTCTTCTTTCTTTTTTTTCTGGTTATGATGGAGTTTGAAAATAATGAGAACTCAATCATTATTATTTAATTAGTTCATTAAAACAACCCATGATATAATATATGAATAAAAATTAATAAAAATAGTTTAAGTAGTTTAAGAGGATATTAATCTAATTAAAAAATATAATTAGTTTAATAAAATTTGAAATCTATATAAGAGATAGTACTTAAAAAGGATTTTTTTTGGCTATTATATATATGTGTTTTTTTTTTCTTATTTTAGTTTTTATCTTTTTATTATGACATATGGTAATCTTTTTTTTCTTTTCTTTTTTTCCTTTTAGGCAAAAAAAAAAAAAAAAAAAAACATGGATTATTTAGAACCAAAGTTTTGTATAATTGGTTCTATATTTATCTAGAACCATCTCCATGTAATCCTAACTTCATCTGAATTCTTTACCGCAAGCATAATATTAATACTATTAGAAGTCTATATTAACTACTCTATGTGTGTGCTATTATATATATGTGCCCCAATTAGTGAAAAAAAACCCTAGAAAACCTCCATATCAATCAGAAGTGATTAGAAAATCTCCATATCAATCAGAAGCAATAATCACTTACAAGAAGTAGTGTTTCTTTTATTATATATATTCTAATAAAAGTAGTTTAGTACATATTGCCTTCGAATATATTAGTTTGCCAACATTAATTATCGGAAAATCCTAAAACTGCACGAATTATGATTCCTTTTTATAAGCTGCTATCCTATTTTATTGGGACTCTCTACGCAAGCTGCTATTCTATACACAAATTATGATTTCTTTTTATAAGCTGCTATCCTATTTTAAAACAACATAATTCCTATATATTCTTTCTTATACTTTTTCGTTATTTTTCTTATCTTTCTTTCTTTCTTTAGTTTTTTGGTTATGAGTTTATAGAACCAACTCCATGTAATCCTATCTACGCCTGTATTATTTATTGCAAGAAGTCTATATATTAATCGGATGCATGTGCGATTATATATATAGTAGTGCATCAAATCTATATAACAAAAATTTTCAACAATTATCTTATTCATGTAATTTCTTCGAGCCGTAATCAACCTTTTGGGTTTAAGGTTAGTCTACTTGGTTCAATCTCTCATAATAGTTTGTTAGTTCGAATTTTAATAGTTATAATTTATTTATTAATCAATTTTATTTTTGTTGATTGATATTGTATCCCTATATTTTATATTATTTAATGGAAAAATGGTAATCATATAAAAGAATCAATATGTTCTAATTTTACTTTTTTAAAAATTAGGGAAATACTATAATTTCAAAGAATTAGATAACACAATGAGGTGCGACTTTTTAAATAATTTGTTATAACATCATCACGTGATTTTATATTCGCAATTTTATATAATATAAAATTGTACCGCTTTTTTTTTTTAAGAACTATACAACTCTCTATGTCCTTTTTTTTTTTTTTAATATAGGTCATTTGAAAACGCGTGAAGTAATGTTTGTTTCAAGAGTATGACTGCCTAATTTAATTGAAATTCTATAATGTATCGAAGATCATCAACATCCGAATTATCATTAAGTAAGATTTATTAATTTTTTTTTGTTTAAGACATTTTGATTTTTTTTAACCACTACATATTTATGTAATAGTGAAATATATATCGTCAATGAAATCGTGATAACATGAAGAGAGGATATAGCAATCTAAATGCTACTCAAAAGCATGAGTATATCGACAGAGAAAAAAAGTACCGAAAGAACAAAAATCCGTGTGTTGCATGTCTTCCTAAGAACCAAATTACATCCGAATTAGAAGGTTAGTATTATTAATTATCATTAAATATAATATTAGTTCATCATTTTCTCTAATATAAATTATTATTATTATTTAGTTTCAAGAATAAACGAGTTTATATGTCAGGAGATACATGAGCTAAAAAAAAATGCCCAATTGCATACATTGTGGTGCTATGAGATTTGAGTATGAGCCTCCAACATTTTGTTGTGATAATGAAAAAATCAAGTAGGCGCCTATTGAAGTTCCTGATGAAATATATGAGTTGTTTACTTCTCAGTCAGAAGAGGCCATACAATTTCGAAAAAATATCCGTCTTTCAATAGCATATTTTCCTTTACCTCATTTGAAGTAAAATTAGATAAAGACCTTGCATCTGCAAGACGAGGAGTTTATACTTTTCGAGCGCAAGGAATGGTGTATCACGACCTTCCTGGATTAATATCTAACGAAGATGGTCCTGGCTATTTTCAATTATATTTTATGGAAACAGACAATGAGATTGAGAACAGAATGAACATATTTGAGAACTCAACTTTATCTGAAATTACTGTGAATGAGATTGAGAACAGAATGAACATATTTGAGAACTCAACTTTATCAATGAGATTGAGAACAGAATGAACATATTTGAGAACTCATGAGAGTTTTAGATGGAAATCCATATGCAAAAGTTGTTAGAAGGTTAAAGGATTTTCCATCAATGGATGATGTTCAACTCCAAAAGATGTGAAATTAGATCAACGAGTATACAATTCTCCATCAGCCGATCAAGTTGCAACAATATGGGTGGAAGGAAATAATGCTAATATACCATTTGAACGTGACATTGTGATACATGCGCATTTAGGATCTAGATATAGAATAAAGCATTATTATGGATGTTACGACCCTTTGCAGTATCCACTTCTATTTCCAAAAGGTGATATTGGGTGGCAACCAAATATTAAAAAGTTGTTTGTCGACAAGACCTTTACAAAAGGACGAGGTATATATTATGTATTGTCCAAATAGTAATAAAGTATATTATGTATAATGAATTTTGAAATATTTGTTGAAATCTTAATCTTTTAAATTATCTATTAATTTATCTTTACAGGTAATAGTCAAGTTATTGGTGATAACTTTACGATATCTAGATTATCTTCTGCGAATGATATACTTTCTCGCGAAACTCAATGTATGTACTCTCTTATAAAATTTAAACTTATGTATGAATTTGGAGCATGCTCACATGTTCATTATTAAAAGTTTCTAAAATAATATTATACCCTAACTATTTTAATAATTAACTTTTAAGATAAAAATCACACTGTTTAATATATTTATTTATTTATTTATATACTATCATTTATAACTGGTGATTTCTAATTCTCAACTTCTTATATGTTTCATTTGGTTAAATCGAGATATGTGGAAATAAAAAGTATATGAAGAAACCTTAGTTACTAAACTTATAAAATGCTTTCAAAAAGAGAAAAAAGATACATTAAGAAGTATAGAATATGATACAAAAACCATATAAGATTAAAAGTCAAGACGTATACAATCTCTAATGCGGATGTCGGAAAGGTTAACCCAAACTATCCAAGTGTGCATTAAAAAGGAAATAATTCTTTGAAAGTACAACATTGTGAAGGATGCCAATGAAGTCATAGAAGACAACATTTCCTTCAATTTTATGAAGTTCAAAACCATAAACCCTGAAAATCAGGATGAAAGATGTAAAAGAACTGCCAATACAACAAATTAGACACGATCGAGATAAGCTATCTGGGGTACTTTTCATCAAAAGTTAGGTTATTTAGTAATTTGTAG